>CM035413.1:104638818-104841318 GCA_020310875.1 Ceratopteris richardii | reverse complement strand
GGTTTTTTTGTCTCGGGGTCAATCTCTACGTATTCCTAAAAAATAGGAAGTACCATGGGTGAATGTCACATTCATTCCTATAGCATATTTTGCCTATTCCTTATACTTTTGTGCATTCCATACACTCAATCCTATGTGTATCACTCCCATAAAAGGATGTTTTCTAACTATAATCACGCTGGTCACTATGGGCATTTGAAGTTCATTGTCTCTTCCATAAATAGTAGGTTTTTTGAGCTAGTCGACCCGTGAACCTATCTGTTTTGTATCGACTCATTCTCCTTTATGCTCCAAAGTACATAGTGTGTTTCTTTGCACTTATAGCATGTCTATAAGGTCTATTTGAGTCTCCATAAGCTCAAGGGCTGGTCTTGTGCCGGTTGGCTTGACCAAACTTCGTCGCTTCGAAACACACTTTTCTACCTTCTACACGCTTCTCCAAGTTCTTTTAGTGGTATCAGAGCTAGATCAAGATGGGTGACGGCTTTCCCTCAATGATCTAGAAGCTTGATCGACACAACTACGCGGCTTGGCAAATCAGAATGGAGGCCTATTTGCAAGGTAGAAATCTTTATGGAATTGTAGCAGGTCATGAAGCTATGCCTATTCCAAGATCCAAAGGAGGACCTACACAAAAGGAGAAAGATAAGCTCACATTTTGGTGCGCAACGGATGCTCAAGCAAGGTCGTACATACTAAACTCTATCTTTGACTTTCTATTACCACATATTAGAGGATGCAAGATATCTCAAGGGACATGGGATGCCCTCGAGACTTTCTTTTCTGCTAGTACCAAAGCAAGAAAGAATCATCTTTGGAACCAGTTCAACCAAATGAAGAAGACACCTAAACAAACCATCACAGAGTTTGTTACCAAGGTCAAGGAGGTTGCGGATCAGTTAGCATCCATTGGAGAGCTGAATGAAGAAGAGGTCATCATGAGGCAAATTCTCAACGGCATTCGAAGTGATAAGCAATGGCAATCCTTTACGACGGCTTATGATCTCATCATGGATGTGCAACCTCTAGACTTCAACATCTTTCTTGGACAACTCTTCAACCAAGAAGCCAACAATAGCATAAAGGAAGGTAACTCTTATCATAGTAATTCAACTAGTGCTCTATATACAGATAAGAAGGATAAGAAGCAGAAAGGCAAGAAGAAGGAAGAAGATGAAGAAGAGACTTCTCAAGCCAGCTTTGCAAGCAAGAGCAAGTGGAAAGGGAAGAAGAAAGGACCAAAGCAAAACAAAGCCAAAGGTCAGATTGTTCAACCTTGTGCCATATGCAATAAGACCAACCACACCACTCAGAATTGTTGGTTCAATGGGAAGACCCAGAAAGGAAGTGGAAGAGGTGGATATGGCAACAATAGAGGCAGAGGTGGCAACTTCAACAATAACAATAGAAGCTATAGGGACTACAACAATTATTCAGAAGATCAGCCACATGAAGATTCATTGCTTCTTATGAATCTAAGCCACAAAGAAGGTAAAGAAGATGATCATTTGTTCTACATAGATTCAGGATGTTCGAATCATGTTGCAGGCAACATTGCTCTTCTATCTGATTTGGAAAGTCTAAACCATAGACATGAAGTGCAAACAAGGGATGACACAAAGCACAATGTGGAGAAGATTGGTAATGTCAAAGCTTCCAATGGCAGGACAAACATTCTGAGTAAGGTTCTCTATGTACCCACTGTCACTAAAAACCTAATAAGTGTAGGCCAAAAGGCTTGCAAGTTAGGCTCACCCAACATGGAGCTTTTGTGGAAGATCCATGTCAAGGCTTCAAGAAGATAGCCCGAGGTGAGAAGCATGGTAGGCTCTTTACTTTTGAAGTATCAGAAACCAGGAACATAGCTCTATTCAACTTTGGGTCTCAAACCCTAAGTGAGCTTGAAGTGTGGCATAAGAGACTTGCTCATGTGAATGAAAGAACCTTGAAGGATATATGCAGGGATCAAAGTGTTCTAGGACTACCGAACATATCAAAGCAACACATCATCAATAGGTGTGATGCATGTCAGATTGGGAAGGCACAAAGACAACCATTCAACCACAAAGGCTACATCCATAACAACATATTGGACTTAGTACATACAGATGTATGGGGACCAAGTCAAGAACCTTCATTGGTAGGATCAAGGTATTATGTCTCATTTATTGTTGACAATAGTAGATGGACTGTTCTATACTTTATCAAGAGTAAGAATGAAGTGTTTGATTGCTTCAAGAAGTATCTTGCACATGTGGAGAATCATACAGGTAGATCACTAAAGAAGCTTAGATCTGATGGAGGGGGAGAATACTTCTCCAAAGAGTTTGATGAGTTCTTGCAGGACAAAGGTATCAAAAGGGAAGTGACTACTAGGTACTCTCCTCAACTAAATGGATTTACAAAGAGAAGAAACAAGACATTGGTTGGATCAGCCCGAACAATGCTTGAAGAGAAGAAGTTGCCACATTATCTATGGGCAGAAGCTATTTCAACTCATGTGTACCTTGTCAATAGACTACCATCCAAATCACTTCAAGGTATGACTCCTTATGAAGCATGGCATGGAAGAAAACCTAGTATTGGACATTGCAAGGTTTTTGGTTGTTTAGCTTATGTTCATGTACCATCACAAATAAGAGGTAAGCTAGATGAAAGGGCAACAAAGGCAGTGTTTATTGGATATGATTCAACTCAGATGGGTTACAGGTTCTTCAATCCTTCAACCAAGCAATTCACTACAAGTAGAGATGTTGTGTTTGAAGAACACAGGTCTTGGTATGATGAAGACAAACAAAAGGTAACACTACCATATGATCTTGATTCTGACTCTCATCAATTAGGAAGCAAGCATGATACACAGGTCTAGGATCCAAGAAGTGGAACAGATGATGACCAAGATGAAAGAGAAAAGGATTACAAGCTATGGAAGTCAAGAGGCAAAGCAAACATGCAAGAGGTTGGAGAATGCTCCAAACAAGCACCTAGAAGATCAGCAAGAGAGAAGAAACAACCAGAAAGGTATGGATATGATTCCACATTTGTAACCAAGCATTCAATATACTTGGCAACAGACTCTATTTCAGAAGAGCCCTCAAGCTATGAAGAGGCAAAGGGAAACCCTAATTGGGAAAATGCCATGAAAGAAGAGATGGATGCATCGAAGGAGATGGACACTTGGGATTTGGTTCCAATGTCGCCGAATCAAAAGGTAATTGGTTGCAGATGGATACATAAAGTTAAAAGAAATTCAGATGGATCACTTTGCAGGTATAAGGCAAGATTAGTTGCCAAAGGATGCTCACAAACTCATGGTATAGACTATGAGGAAACATTCTCACTAGTTGCAAAGATGACTACAATCAGGACATTGATAAGTGTAGCTGTTGCAAGGAATTGGAGACTCCTCCAACTTGATGTGAAAAATGCATTGTTAAATGGTTGGATAAGTGAAGAGTTATACATGTCACAACCACCAGGTTTTGAAAACCCTAATCATCCATCTTATGTTTGCAGACTTAAGAAAGCATTGTATGGATTAAAACAAGCTCCTAGAGCTTGGAATTACAGGTTGGTTACATATCTTCAAGATCAAGGGTTCAAAGCTAGCAGCTCAGATCCTTCTCTATTCATCAAAAGGGATCACAATGAGGTTATCTATCTATGTGTATATGTAGATGATATTATTGTGATAGGTGATGATCTAAATGGCATTCAAAGGATCCAGAGACACATGCAAGAGGAGTTCAAAATCACTGACCCAGGTGAGCTCACATATTTCCTAGGTATGCAGGTAATATATACAGATGAAGGAATGTATTTGACTCAAAGAAGATACATTCAGGATCTTCTTCTCAAGTTCAAAATGGAGAACGCTAAACCTGCAGGTACACCTTTGGAGATGAATCATAAACTAAGTGTTTATGAAGGTGAGAAAATTGAAGACATTAAAGAGTATCAAATCTTGGTAGGTAGCTTCAAGCATACTTTAGCTTGAGGGGAAGCTGTTGGAACATCAAGCTTACACTATGCTTGAGGTGGATTTGATCTACATCAAAGGCTATCGTGTCAAAAGGATATCCGTTGTAGAGTTCTTTTTCTTATGCTCATTTATTGTATTTTTCTGAGAGATTTTTGATGGTTCATTTACCGTTGTAAAAACCTTGAGCTTTACACATATAAAGGTAGAAAGTTAGAGCCAAAATCCCATGAATTTGTGGTGGTTGAATTTGCATTCAATCAAGCAATCAATCACTTAAAAGTAGATCAAATTAGATCTTCATTTTTCCTAGATTGTAGGAAAGTGAATTGATTCCCTCCAACAACCATTCCCATCTTCATTTGAATTCAAATTTCTCTTGTAGAAGTCGTGGAACACTCCTAGAGTCTATATAAAGACTTGAAATCACTTGTACATTACATGGAAGCAATATACATACACTTGTGACCATCATTGTCTTGCTCCTTCAATTCTCTCCATCTTCTTCGCCAATAGTAATCTTGCAGAGGCTGCTGCTCTCTCTCAAGAGGTCCAAATTGAGTGCAAGATGACTCATTGGAAAGGTATTAGTGTCTAGTTCATGCATTAAAATTTTCATAGCATTTGGTCTAGTAGATTGGGAGAAATCTGGGCTTTTCTATCTCGGGGTCAATCTCTGCATATTCCTGAAAATAGGAAGTACCACCGATGAATGTCGCATTCATTCCTATAACACATTTTGCCTATTCCTTATACTTTTGTGCATTCCATACATGGAGCTGTATGTGTATCACTCCCATAAAGGGATTTTTTCTAATTGTAATCAGGTTGGTCGCTATGGGCATTTGAAGTTCATTGTTTCTTCCATAAATAGTAAGTTTTTGAGCTAGTCGACCCGCGAACCTATCTGTTTTATAAGCTCAAGGGCTAGTCTTGTGCCGATTGGCTTGACCAAACTTCGTCGCTTCGAAACGCACTTTTCTACCTTTTACAAGATTCTCCAAGTTCTTTCACTTTCTACTATTCTTTTTTGCAAGAGTGTGTGGTTAAAAGTTTTAAGGACCTTATGTTTGAGTATAGAGATGTTTTTCCCATTGACTTACCTAGAGGGCTACCACCTGAGAGAGGGGACATTGACCATGCCATTGATGTTGTTACTAACACTAACCCTATTTGTAAGCCACCTTAAAGGCTTAGTGTTTCTTAGCATGAGGAAGTTGAGAGGCAATTGCATGATTATTTAGATAAGAGCTTCATTAAACCTAGTAACTCACCTTCAGCATCGCCAATGCTCCTAGTTAAAAAGAAAGATGGCTCTATGAGGCTATGTATAGATTATAGAGCACTTAATAAGGTAACTATCAAAAATAGGTTTCCAATGCTTAGATTGGAAGATCTATTTGATCAGTTACATCAAGCTAGGTATTATACCAAGCTTGATCTTAGATCAGGATATCATCAGATCAGGATTAGGGCAGAGGACATCCCTAAGATTCCATTTAGAACTAGATATGGGCACTATGAGTTTTTGGTGATGCCTTTTGGTCTCACCAATGCTCATGCCACTTTCATGAAGCTCATGAATAGTGTTTTTACGGCCTTATCTAGGACACTTTGTAATAGATTTTTTGGATGACATTTTGATCTATAGTGCATTAGAAGAGGAGCACTTGGAACACTTAAGAAAGGTATTTCAAGTGCTAAGGGAAAATTCACTCTTTGCTAAGGAGTCAAAGTGTGAATTTTTCAAGACAAAGGCTAGATACCTTGGGCATATAGTCTCCCACGATGCAATCCACATGGATCCTAAAAAAGTAAGGGCTATTATGGAATGGCCACATCCAAGGAACTTGGAAGAGCTGCAGATCTTCCTAGGTTTATCAGGTTTCTATCGAAGAACCATTAAAAACTATGCCAAAATTGTTGTCCCGATGATAGAACAACTTAAAGGGAAAGGGAAAGCCTTTCATTGGGGAGACGAACAGAAGCAAAGTATGGAGAAATTGAAAATAGCAATTGCTACAGCTCCACTTTTACATATAGCAGATCCCAACAAACCATTTGTGGTTGAGACTGACACGAGTGATTTTGCCATAGGAGCGGTTCTAGTTCAGGATGGTCGACCAGTAGCTTTTGAGCGTAAGAAACTAGAGCCGGCTTAGAAGAATTACTCTATCTATGAGAAGGATTTGTATGCACTTGTCCATGCTTTGAAGAAGTGGCATCATTATTTATATGGTGCCAAAGTTACGATAGTGTTTGATCAAGAGAGCATTAAGAGGCTCTCTAATCAAAGAGACCTTAAAGGTCGTAAGGCCTGATGGGCAGAGACCCTTCAAGAGTTTGATTATGAGCTTAGGTATAGGAAGGGAAAGTTTAATGTAGTGGATGATTCACTTAGCCACATGCCTATGCTCAATGGACTGCGTTTTACTCAGATCACTAGTGAGCTACTTGAGTCCATTAGAGAGAAATGTAGGCTTGATCCTGCATATTCCGAGATTTGGGAAGCCATAGAGAATAGGGATCGTGATATATGGGTTTCCAATGAGGATGGAGTATCGATGGGTACTCAAGAAGGATTCAAGTGCAAGAATTACAGTATCCTTGATGGATATCTGTTATATAAAGGTAAGGTGTGTGTCCCTAGAGATTCTCAGATGAGACCGCATATTTTGTATGAGTGTCATGACACACCTAGTGGGGGACACCTAGGAGTTAACAAGGATCGTGATATACGGGTTTCCAGTGAGGATGGAGTATCGATGGTGTGGAGGTGATCACAATCTGGGTGGATCAGGTCCGGTCCTGGCACACGCAGAGTGTATGAAGCTAGTGAGTGTTGGAAGGTTTATGTATTAAAGAAGGTGAAGATGAAGATGAAGTTGGGTATGGGGGGAAGAGATGTCATGATTTGATTAGAGAAAGGAGAACATATGAACACAAGATAATCACATGAACATGAATGATGAGGACAAAAGAAACCATTCACATGAATTAATTTGGAAAGAAAGAATGGTCCAAAAATATGGAGCTTCTTAAACACTTTCCAAATTCAATTCACATTCATAGGTTCTTTTGAATGGAATGAATGCATGATGAGAAAAAAAAATAAAACCACATACATGAATCAGTCTCGAAAGGAAGAATGGTCCAAGAATGGAGCTTCTTATACACTTTTGAAATTAAAACATATGTATGGGTGTTTGTGGGTGGTATGAATGCGCGTGGGTCATGATTTATGAATGAAAAGAAAATTATTTCTCTCAAACTTAATGGATCATTCTAACTGGTTCAACGCAATAGTGCAGAGCCTTCTCACACATAGAAAGAGATAGAAGGTGACATGTAAATATATAGAAGAGACAAAGAGATAAGAGACATGTGACATGAATTAGAAGATCATGTTATGATAAACATATACATGAATGTTGTGAAACGTCAAGCTAAGCATTCTACTGGTCAAAGGTGGTCCGCATGACCCTCTCACCATGACAGTTCAACCGAATGTCACATGTAAGAGGATAGGTCCCACTTCATTGACCCTATGTCTTTCTAGGATCGTAATGTGTTTCTAAAGAATTCTAAGACACATAAAACCAGCTCTAACTCACTCACACTCTCCAGTGAGGGTGAGCAAAGAAAGAGATACTGGGTCTATGAGCCTATCCTAGAGAGGAAGTCTAAAAATTGAATCTAGGAACTTATGCTCTTACTAGCCCACCTTGGATCCTCACACGCTCAACTGAGGCTGATCATCTCAAGGAAACCATGTGCTAGCAAGGGCCCTATGGATGCCTAACAATGATCATTCTCCACCATTGGATTTGGGCCTGATCTAGACCGTGGGATTAGTGCTGACATCAATTTGGATAAGATAAGCCACTATTTTTGGAGAAACTTTGCATTATTGATCTTTGATGATAAAAAAAGGCTTATCCGATGAAAAAACTCATGGATCCTCCTTGCTTTATGCTTTAGTGCATCTCCATCCTTGAATATGAGCACATCTTGATCGTACAACATGGTTCAATCATTGTTTGCCATGTGGCAACCCTTCAAGCCTTCAATTTTCTTATTCTAGGAAACTGCGGTGACCTTGAAAACTGGATTTTGTGCTCTTTGACCCTTCAAATATCCTTTGATGAAGATAAAAATTTATAGGGCTATGTTTTGAAAGGCCTCCTTTAGGAATATGCAGAAAAAACTCCCATCTGAATCTCCCTTGTACAAGTTTGACTACATTTGGAAGCTTGCAAGGTGGCATTAATGTGTCTAAGAAGCTCTGATATCCTTGAAACTTTGTACAAATATGTAGTCTCATATGGTCTTTATACATGCCAAACCATATGGCTAACAAAAATTTCTATACAAGATTTTGTAGGGTCTAAGTGGAAAAATTATATTTTTTACAAAATGCACATGGCATATCAATGTGCTAGAAAATCCATTCTCAGGTGAAATTCAGGCTATAGACTGCCTTTGATAGGCTTTACAAGTATATGAATTTTCATGTGATTTGGAGACATTGAAATTTTTTGCCCTAATTTCCAAAGTTTGACCAACTTTGACCACTACCCTGGATTTGCTCGATTTCTTGTTTGCATGTGAACTCCCTTTGACATCCTTGATGCATCTTGCTCTTCTTAGGGAATTATGGCTACCTTCACCGAATGTATTTCCTGTAGGCCTTCATGAGTGAGAGAGGAGAGAAAATCTCAACGACATTCGCCCCCACTAAACCTGCGATTCCTCCGGAAGCGCCACTCTAGTATCTGTAAAAAGCAAAATGTTCTAGGCATCAAATTCTTTTATAGGCAACATAAGAAACATGGAAGGAAAAATTGATCATATGTATGAATGAGTAGGCAACGTGACATGAAGCAAAATTTGCATGGAAGAAAGAATTGAAACACGCAACATGAATATGCATGAACAAATAGGCAACATATATGCAAATGAACAAGCAACATTGACAACAAGAAAAAAAAAAATTAAGCATCAATATGAAGTGGAAGTGGACGTATTGAGTAATTTTAAGCATCAGTTCCTCTCATCTTGAAGAAAAAATTGTACCTTTTTCATAAAGCAATCTATCTTAAATACGATTATAAACAAAGATTTAGGATTTTCAAGAGACATCTTTCGTCTTTACCTTACTTTAGATCAACTTCTTTCCTACATAAATATGAATATGCTCTTTCTATAATAACATGCAAGGAAATCTAACTAAACTCCACTAATGCATAAATCTGCCTATATAGCCCATGATTTATTCTACTATGCCTCTTTATCTTCCTTTGGCTTGCTTTTTTTTTTTTATTATGATGGTGATGATGATTTGCCAACTTTATGGTTACAATCACTTTTTTGGGTAGAAGAAAGTGTAAACTTCCTGGTAACATGTAGCAGCTTTTTTTTTATGACGGGGAAAAATTAAACCCAGATACAAGGTACAACCATTTTTTATGACAGAGAACAGTCGTTTAAACTCTGATACAAGTGTTGTGAGATGGTCTAAGGACGTAGAAACATGCAGTAGCAGGAGATAGGATTTCAACAATTATGCTTTCGATACAGGATACATATGCATGTTTATATATGAAAGTCATGTCACCAAAATAAACCTCCAAATCTACATGCCCTATCTTTCCACAATCCTAGATTATAATCAATTTCTTAGTAGATAAATTACTACTTAACATACAATGTTACACAAGTAGAGAAATCATCATTTGCCTTTTTTGACTCAAGTGATGTGGATATGCAATGCAATGCAAAGATTGAAAACAAACATGCATGAAACAAGAATGGAAAAAAAGTAGAATGAACTTGAAAAAAAACAAAGCAACATGAACTTGAAAAATTAATGATATTTTTATATGTTTTTTTATATTTTCTTCCCTTTTTTATTATTTTTTATTTTTATATCTTTATAACATGGATACTCCTGTTTATGAATCAACCTCATTGTTGTCATCTTCTTCAATGTCCTCATCCAAAATGTACTCATCATTATCACGTTTCTTGAATAGCTTTATCCTTTTACCTGCAATCAAAGTTTTTAGTGCAACACTATTTAATTCACAAAGAGCATACGTACCATTGTTGTGAACTTTTGATACAATGTATGGCCCAAACCACCGTTGAGTGAGCTTTTTGTGTGCATCATATTGAGAGTCAAATGTACTATCATAAATGAGCACCCAATCTCCTACTTCAATTGGCTTAGGACGCAATCGATGAGTTTTATTAAAATAATGCTTGTTCTTCATTCTAGATTCTCTTAATTTTTCAACAGAATCATCAAGTCTTAATTTAACTTGTTCTAACTATTTAATGCGCAAACTCAAAAAAATCATCACTAGACATGTTTTCAAACCAAGGCAAATTTGACCATCAGAAATATGAGACTGAATTGGAAACAATGGTTTTTGATAGTACATGAGTTCAGCAGGCATATATCCAATAGTACGTGTGCACGTCATTCTATCTGCCCAAAGTGCAAAAGGTAAGAATCTAGGCCATTGTTTGATGTCACCGTTACATGCTTTAGATATGGCTTTCATGGCCTCTCTCTATTTTACCATTGGCCTCTGGATTATATGCAATAGTGAGAGACAAATGAATACCATGATGTTCAAAGAACTCTTTAGCTTCTCTCACATTTAATTCTCCACGATTGGCAACTACTTTCTCTATATACCCAAAGCGACTTATGACATCTTCAAGCAAGAATTTGCAAACATTGTAAGTGGTCTTAGATTGTAGTGCACGTCCCTCTACATGATTAGTTAAGTCTTCTCTTGCAAGTACAATGTAATGCATTTTAGTCAATACCTTTAGGCATAGTTACAAGATCTACTACCCACTTGTAGTGAATACAAGGTGGATAAGTAGGATGCAATGGATCTCTATGTTTGACTGATGAATGATGTTGACAAGTAGAACATGTAGAAACATAGCTACGAATGTCAACATGCATCCTAGGCCAATAATAGGTACTTCTAATTTTTTTCATATGTTCCAAAAAATCCTTTATGACCTGCCCATAATGTCTCATGCATTTCCTTCATTACTTGCAATTGAAGACCTCGTTTTCCTAGGACTCGTTGTGGATTCTTAACCTTACCCTTAGCATGTCTCCAAAGATAACCATTACAAAGGAAAAAGTTATAAGCTCATTTCCTAATGTTACGTAATCTATTCGTAGTCCAGCTAGGTAATGGTTGTAGTGTACTCAGATACTTTCCTATGTCTCTCCATTCATTTTCGTACTCAGACTCATGAAATTTCTCATACTTGTATATATGTGGAACATAGTCAACTAAGTTCATATTCTTTATTAGATCACTTTCAAGATCATCATCAAATCTAGCTCTCGACAACATATCAACAACTGAGTTTGACTTACCTGAAATATGAACTAACTCAGGATTTATGAACTTAATATATGAGATCCATCTAAGCATGGCTATACCAGGAGATGAACAATTGGCTATCATTCCAATGAGAGGCAAACAATGAGTCTCAACTTTGACATTTGCACCAATGAAATATTCTTTGTCTGTTTTCAAAGTTCTTACCATACCCCATACTTCTCGTTTGATCTGTGGATATTTTTGTTGTGTTTCATGTAAAATTTTGGCACCAAACCTAATTGCATATCTATTCCCTTAACTATCATCTTGACTTATGATCCAACCTATACCAATAGGACTAGTATCAATAGTCAATATAATAGGTTTGTTAGTAGAATATGTGAAGAGAGATGGTCGATGCAATCCAAAGATGAGTAGGTGCTGCTACAACCAGCTTCACACCAGCCAACTGAGACTTTAGAGTTGATTAGTAGACCCTTTGAGCTTCCTAAATCCACCAAAATATCAGCCAAGTACTTTGGAACATGTATCCCAAAGGTTTAAGTCAAGACAGACTAGTTGCGAAATGACTAGCTCCCAAAACTTGCTATTTTTGGACATACACCTGCTGGAAAAAATGAACAGTGCTCTTAACCTGGTAGGAATTAGATAAATTCCTTTTGGGCATAGCAAATAGACTTAGCACGCTTCCCAATCCAAGTTAAAACGCTTCAAATGATAGACTGAGCACTGAGAACAAGATTTATCAATTTCTAGAACATGCCCACCATTCTCGGGACTCTGCAGAGATAGACCAGTGAGCAGTAAAATGCAGATATCTCCAAATGACCATTAAAATTTATAGGTAGAAGGTAGACAGTAAGAGCTATCCAAGGCACATTAAATAACTGAAAAAGGATCAGTAAAACTCAAGATATGACCTTCTGAAGGTACTGCTCTGAGTGAGTATGGCAGAGAACAAAACAGAGAAGTAGATGATAATAAATGTATAGATTCACATATGATTACAACCACATTGGCAATGAATATTTGCACAATGGGAGCAGAATGATAGAGCTATGGAGTAAGCTCTTCAATCTCTACAAAATGACATGAACTGGTCACGTACAAGGCTTGCTAATCACCTCTTCCTTCTTGCTCCTTTTATAGCTATTCTTGGAGGGAGTTTTGAATTGGAATTCGAATCGCTCCACCTAAAAGTGATCCCCAAAGTTAGGAGATATTCCCTCAGCTCAAAAAGTCGTGGTTTTTGGTAGTTAGAGCCACGAAATTGCTTTTACATCATGCATGAGGTAAGCCATCCTTTTCCTTTTTCTTTTTCCAATTACAAGAGATAAAAATGAACTCTTTTACAAGTGGTGTTCACATGACCACTCATGTGACTTACAAATGAGGATGATATCAAATATATCAAGCATGTAGGCTTGGGTAAAATGCACCAATAGCTCCCCCTCAAGCCTATCATGCTTGGCCTTCAAATAAGTCTTCAATTGTCCTTGATTTCCTGCAAGCAATCATCAACTTGAATCTACTTAACTTCGTACCATCAAGAGCTTTCGTCAACATGTCTGCACATTGCATATCTATAGAGACACAGGATAGTTGAATATCCTTGCTCATTAGCTTCTCCCTTACATAATGGTAGTGGACTTCAATATGCTTGGTTCTAGCATGGTATACCGGATTAGCTGCTAGATGTAGTGAGCTTGTGTTGTCACCAAAAATGTGAGGTGTTGAAGAATGAAGTCCAAGATCTATGTACAAAGACTTTAACCACATGATTTCTTGAGTTGCATTAGCCAAACCTCTATATTCCGCTTCAGTAGAAGATAATGCCACAGTTGGTTGCTTCTTTGATGACCAAGAAATGATTTTTGAACCTGCAAACAATATATACCCGGATGTGCTTCTTCTATCATCTCTAGATCCGGCCCAATCTGCATCTAAGTAGACCTTTAGCTCAATATCTGAAGTAAATGAATAAAACAAACCTTCATTCATGGTCCCCGTTAGGTACTTGAGGACTCTCTTGGCCGCTTCCATATGTGGTCTTCTCGGCTTATGCATAAACTGACTCAATATGCTAACACTATAGCATATATCCACCCTTGTGAGTGTTGCATAGTTCAAACTTCCAACCAAGCTTTGATAGCTTGTGATGTCTTCAATTGGCTCTCCTTCATAAGCACTAAGCTTATGATTTTGCTCCATAGGTGTACCTGCACACTTGGTATTTTCCATCTTGAACTTGACGAGCATGTCATGCACATACTTCCTTTGTGTGATGTATATACCTGAATCTGAGTAGATCAACTCCAATCCAAGAAAATAAGTGAGTGGTCCGAGGTCACTTATTTTGAACTCCTCCTTCATCTGACTCTTTACCTGTTTGATTCCTTCAAGTTCATTGCCTGTGATAATAATATCATCAACATACACACATAAATAAATCACTTCATATCCATTCCTCTTTATGAACAAAGAGGTATCCGCCTTGCTAGCTTTGAATCCTTGGTCCTGCAAATAAGTCACCAATCTGAAATTCCAAGATCTTGGAGCTTGCTTCAATCCATACAAAGCTTTCTTTAGTTTGCATACATAGTTAGGATGATGTGCATCCTCATATCCACGAGGTTGTGCCATATACACTTCCTCAGAAATCCATCCATTCAAGAAAGCATTCTTTACATCAAGTTGATAGAGATTCCAATTTCTAGATGCAGCAAGACTAATGAGAACCCTAATTGTAGGCATTTTTACAACAGGAGAGAAAGTCTCCTCATAATCAATACCATGGGTTTGAGCAAACCCTTTAGCAACTAACCTTGCTTTGTGTCTATTTATACTTCCATCTGGATTCCTCTTGATTTTGTATATCCATCGAGATCCAATTACCTTCATAGATGGCTTGTTAGGTACAAGCTCCCAAGTGTCATTCTCCTTCAAGGCTTCCATTTCTTCATCCATTGCATCTCTCCAAGCTTTCTTGCTTTGTGCTTCTTCGAATGTGGTAGGCTCTTCATTGGTTGAATCTTTTGCACTGTAGATTGAGTGCTTGGTGACCAAAGAAGTATCATAGCCAAACCTCTCTGGTTTCTTCTTCTCCCTTGAAGACCTTCTAAGTGGTTGATGTGAGCTCTCGGGTCCATATGTAGCATCCTGCATCTTTGCTTTACCTTTGTTCTTCCATAGCTTTAGTCTTTCCAAGTCTTCTAGGTCAATCTCCGAATCACTTTCTTCAAGCTGCTTTGGTTCCTTTGGTTGAAGTGATGGAAAGTCTTCATCCAAGTCATACGGCAGCTTCACTTTCCTGGCATCATCAAACCATGATTTTTTTTCATCAAAAATTACATCTCTACTCACAGAAAATCCTTTATTGGTTGGATTGTACAATCTATATCCTTTTTGGTTTTGATCATAACCAATGAATACACATTTCTCTGCCGTGGGATCTAATTTCCCTCTTACTTGAGAAGGAATGTGAGCATAGGCTAAGCATCCAAAGATTTTACAATGCTCTAGACTAGGTCTTCTTCCATTCCACACTTCATATGGAGTGGTTCCATCTAGTGACTTAGATGGAAGTCTATTTATGAGATATGTGGCTGTAGACACAGCCTCTGCCCATAGGTAGTTTGGCAATCCCTTTTCGTTGAGCATGGACCTTGCAGCTTCGACAATAGCTCTGTTCCTCCTCTCTGCTACACCATTGAGTTCGGGTGTATACCTTGTAGTGACTTCCCTTTTAATGCCTCTTTCATGCAAGAAGGCATCAAATTCGGAAGAGAAGTATTCTCCTCCACCATCTGATCTGAGTCTTTTCAAAGTCCTACCTGTTTGGTTTTCAACAAGAGCAATATACTTCTTAAAGCAATTAAACACTTCATCCTTGTGCTTCATGAAAAATAGAATGGTCCACCTGCTACAATCATCTATGAAAGACACATAATATCTTGAGCCTGATATAGATGGCTCCTTACTTGGACCCCACACATCCGTGTGCACTAGATCCAAAGGATTTTGATACATATATCCTTTCTTATTGAAAGGTTGTCTATGAGCCTTGCCAAGTTGACAAGCTTCACACTTATAAATCATGTGTTGCCTTGTGATATTAGGCAAACCAAGTACACTTTGGTCCCTACAAATTTGTTTGAGTGTCCTCTCACCAATGTGAGCAAGCCTTTTGTGCCATATCTCCAACTCTGTTAGAGTTTGAGATCCATAGCTAAACAAAGCTATGTTCTTTGTATCTTCCACTTCAAAAGTGAAAAGCCTTCCTATCTTTTCTCCTTTGGCAATCCTTCTAAAGCCTTGCCTTGGGTCTTCAACATATGCTCCAAATCGGTTGAATCTAACCTGCAATCCTTTTTCAACAATCTGTCCAACACTTATTAAATTTTTGGTAATTGTAGGGACATACAAGACTTTGCTTAAGAGATTCATATTCCCATCTGATGTCTTCACATTACCTATCTTCTCCACTGAGTGCCTTGTGTCATCTCCTGTCTGCACTTCATGCTTGTTATGAGGATCTTCCAAATCAGAAAGTAAAGCCACATTTCTTGCTACATGGTTTGAGCATCCCGAATCAATGTAAAATATGTGATCATCATCCTTACCCTTCTTCGCTGATAGATTCATAATCAATAATGAATCTTCTTGCCTTTGGTCCTCTGCATAGTTATTGTAATCTCTTCTTCCTCTATGGCCACTTTGATAGTTGTTGTTGTTGTTGTTGTAATTGTTGTTGTAGTAGTTGTTGTTGTTGTAGCCTCCATTGTATCTACCTCTATTTGATCCATAGCCACCTCTATTGAATCCTCTTCCTCTTGAGTTCCTCGGGTTCCTGAAACATTCTTCAGTAGTATGGTTAGATAAGCCACATATGTTGCAAGGTTGATATGATTGGAATCTCCCCCTACCTTGCTTTCCACCTATGCCTCTTCCTCTAGCTCTTCCTCTACCTGCAAAGTTTGCTTGGAAAGAGCTACCTTCATCTTCATTCTTCCTATTCTTTGACTTGTCCTTGACCTTAGCTTTATCGGAATATAAGGCAGAAGTTTGATTACCTCTTGAGGACTCACCACCTTTGCTAATCTTTGCTTCATGAGTGAAGAGTTGGCCCATGAGTGTGTTGAGGTCGGGTACATGCATATCCATGTATAAATCCATGGTTGTTGTGAATGACTCTCACTTGTCGTCTGCTTTGATTCCATTTATGATTTGTCTAATGATTTGCTCTTCTTCAATTACCTCTCCAATGCTTCCAAGTTGGTCAGAAATCTCCTTCATCTTTGTGACATAATCAGTCACATTTTGCATCGGGCTTTTCTTCATTGTTGTGAACTCCATCCACAGTTGGTTCTTTCTTGCTCGAGTGTTGGAAGAGAAGAAAGAAGCAAGTGCATTCCAGGTCTCCCTTGATGCCTTGCATCCCTTGACATGAGGTAAAAGAAAATCAGAGATTGAGTTTAGAATATAGGACCTTGCAAGTGCATCCTTCGAACACCAATTTGTAAGTCCTTCCACTTCTTCATGTGATGGTTGCCCTTTGTTCCTCATGGTTGGCATTGCTTCATCTCCGGATATGAATCCATATAGATTCCTCCCTTGAAGGTAAGCTTCCATCCTTAGAGACCATGCCGGGTAGTTGTTTCGATCCAATTTGTCAATTGTTGATGGAAATCCATCTCCCATGTTGCTTGACTATGCTTTGATACCACTGTGAAGAGAGATGGTGGATGCAATCCAAAGATGAGTAGGTGCCGCTACAACCAGCTTCACATCAGCCAACTGAGACTTTAGAGTTGATTAGTAGACCCTTTGAGCTTCCTAAATCCACCAAAATATCAGCCAAGTACTTTGTGAAGTATTTCGATGGCGATGCACCACACTGCACTCTCCTTCTCGAGAGCTCCACGACGATATGTTCGGAGTAGAAAACCGAGCTCCTGACGCCACACACAGTACTCCGCACAGAGGTTGTAGAATACGCAGAAACCGCAGTACACAGGGAGCACGAAGACAGACTTCTTAGGTCTTACAAATGCGGTCGAACTTACAGTCTGTGACTGACCAGGCCACTATATGTTTTATTAAAGAACATATACAAAGAAGTGTCCGGTGGCCATTTGGCCTTCCACATGGACACTAACGGTAACAATCTCCCACTAAAGGCCAATATGGCCAGAGTAACTATGGGAGAAAAAAGAAAGAATGATAAAGAATACCTGAGTGTAAGTATACAAACTATACCTCCCACTTGATGGGCATGTTACACAGTATACAAGTGACTGTGTAAGATCAAGAATCAAGTAACCCCCATCAAGTGACAACAGTGTCGAAAGCTATCCTGTGGTAGAGCTTTAGTCAAAGCATCTGCAGCATTATCTCGAGTGTGAACCTTCTCAAGAATAATGCTCTCAGTGGCTAAGCAATCTCTAATGAAGTGATACCTCACCTCAATGTGCTTGGTCTTTGCATGATAGACCGGATTCTTAGCCAAAGCAATGGCACTCTGACTATCACTGAGCAAGTGAGGTACATGCTGAGGCAAACCCATATCACAAGCAAGACGAGAAAGCCACAATGCTTCCTTACATGCCTCACTTGCTGCAACATACTCTGCTTCTGTGGTGGAAACAGCTGTACATTCTTGAAGACGAGATCTCCAAGAGATAGCACCTCCAGCAAAATGAAAAATGTACCCTGATGTAGACTTACGATTGTCTACACAACCAGCATAGTCAGAATCTGTGTAACCAATAATGGATGCTTTCCTTCTACCTAAGCATAGACACTTGTCCTTAGTGCCACTCAGATATCTCAAAATCATTTTGACCGCTTCCCAATGTTTCTTGCCAGGATTAGACATATATCTGCTCACAACTCCCACTGCAAATGCAATGTCTGGTCTCGTAGCTACCATAGCATACATGAGACTACCAACAGCAGACTGATAGGGAATTTTGGTCATGAATTCCTTTTCCTCATCTGATTTGGGGTAGTCATCCTTGCTCAATTTCACATATGTGGGTAAAGGTGTACTCAATGCCTTTCCACCCTGCATATTGAATCGATGAAGTACTTTGGATATGTACTCACTTTGAGACAAGTATATGCATCTTTTACTCCTATCACGAGTAATGCGCATGCCAAGAATATGTTTGGCATCCACCAAATCCTTCATATCAAATGTCTGACTCAACTTCTTTTTGAGAATTGACAAATCATAAGAGGACTTCCCAGCAATCAACATATCATCGACGTAAAGTATCAAGCATATCAAGCTGCCATCAGAACATCTCTTTGTGTAGAGACAATGATCCTCATTGCTCCGAGAATAGCCTTGGGACTTCATAAAAGCATCAAACTTTTGGTACCATTGTCTAGGAGACTGTTTAAGTCCATACAAGCTCTTCTTGAGCTTACAAACTAGACTTTCCTTGCCAGGAACTACATAACCCTCTGGTTGCTCCATATAGATCTCATCTGTAAGATCTCCATGCAAGAAAGCTGTTTTCACATCCATTTGGACTAGCTCTAAGTCCTCCATTGCAACGAATCCAAGCAACATGCGCAAAGTAGTCATCTTGACCACTTGAGAGAAGATTTCCTCAAAATCAACACCATGTTGTTGCTTAAAACCCTTTGCAACAAGTCGTGCTTTATATTTTGGAGAAGCACTATCTGATGTGAATTTCAGCTTATATACCCATTTACATGGTAAAGCTTTCCTGCCCTTTGGCAAAGGTACTAAGTCCCAAGTACCATTCTTGTGAATAGAATCCAACTCACTCTTCATGGCACGCTCCCACTTGACATGATCCTCTGTCTGCATAGCCTCTTTGTAGCAAGAGGGCTCACCGGCATCTGTTAGCATAACAAAATCTAAACCTGGAACATATCTATCAGGTGGATATGAGACACGTGCAGAACGTCTCAATGGTTGCTGAACAGGAACATGTGCAGACTGATATGAATGGACATTCTCTTGAACATCCCTATGTGTAGCATTTTTATGCATGCTAACCGGAGGACTAGTATCCTCAAACACCACTCTTCTCACTTCAACCTCCTTAATCGGTTGTTTATGCATCTTAGACTCATTAAAAATGACATCACTACTTCTGATCACTGACCGTGTTTCAGGATCCCATAAGCGATATCCAAATTGTCCTTCTCGACCATATCCAAGAAAAATGCATTTCTTTGACTTATGGTCCAACTTCTGTCTAAGATTCTTGGGTATATGAACATATGCTTCACACCCAAAAACTCGAAGATGATCATAATATGGTGGTTTCCCTGTCCATAACTCTTGTGCCACTTTCAGACCTTTGGCAGTACTAGGTGAAAGGTTAATCACATGAACTGCAATCAATACTGCTTCTGCCCAAAAACCTTGTGAGAGGTTCGCATGATGCAACATAGAGACTACTCTATCTTGAATAGTTCTATTCATCCTCTCAGCTACACCATTCTGTACTGGGGTATAAGGAGCTGTAAACTCTCTACGAATCCCTCTACACTGACAGAAAAGGCTGAATTCATGTGAGGTATACTCACCCCCATTATCTGAATGTAAAGCCTTAAGCTTAGTTCCTTTTTCAGTCTCAACTGAAGCAAGCCATTTTTTGAAAGTAGGGCATACATCATCCTTCGATCTGATAGGATATACCTAGACTTTTCTAGTAGCATCATCTATGAAAGTGACAAAGTAAAGAGAACCACCTAAGGACCTAGTGGGCATAGGACCACACACATCTGTATGAACAAGATCTAAAGGCTGAATTGAAGAGTCAATGTGCGTTTTATGCACATTTCTGGTTTGCTTTCCATATTGACAATGCTCACAAAATGAAAAATCAGAGAAAGATAACACAGGTAAGTAGCCAGAACGAGAAAGATTTTCCATTCCACTACGAGATATATGGCCCAAACGACCATGCCAAATACAAGCCATAGGCTGTTCAGTAACAGCTAACAAGTGTTCTTTCTGCGATACAAATAAAGGGTAAAGTGAGCCAACTTTCCTTCCTTTTGCAATAACCATATTGCCCTTTGATATACGAAAGGACTGAGCATAGAAGACCACCTTGTAACCAAGGTCATCAAGTTGACCAACTGACATCAAACTGCGTGATAACTGAGGTACATGGCGTACATTATGCATAGTAAATTTTGAACCGTCAATGAACTACACAACCACATCTCCAATCCCCACAACATCACACTGGTAAGAGTCACCAAGTCTCACAGTACCAAGAGACTTTGCTGCATAATTAGAGAACCATTCTCTATGTGGTGTCACATGGAAAGAAGCACCAGAATCTAGCAGCCAGGTGTGGGAAAGAGAATCAGCCATAAGTGCCTCAGATGGCACAGTACTATCAAGTGTCAACACATCAGCATCATCAGAAATAGCATTAAGTTCTTCAATCTTCACAGTCGAAGTAGATGGTGCAAGTAACTGTTTAACATGCCCATCAACATTCTGTCCTTTACCTTTAGCATTCTTTAATGCATAACAGTCTTTCTTCATGTGTCCTTTCTTATGACAATAATGGCATTCAATATCCCTCTTCCTTGATTTACTTCTGCTCTTATTCCGTTGACCATTCTTTTCCTTGTTCTTGCTCCTGCCACATTGTTGATTCTTTCCTTGGTAAGAATCACGAACATTATATGCATCTCCACTCTGAGTGCCAACCATAGATTTTCTACGAATCTCCTCACTCAAGAGTGCTCCACATATGTCATCATAGACGAGTTTACCACCTGGTGCACTATTGCTAATAGCTGTGCAAAATGTATCCCATCATGATGGCAGGGTGCATAACAACAATACTGCTTTCATTTCATTGTCCATATCCATTTTCTGAGCCTGTAACTGGGAGAATATGGCATCAAACTCATTTAGATGAGCAGCAACACTATCTGTGTCCTTCATACGAAGGTCGTATAATTTTCTCATCAGATATACTTTATTTGATGCCGTCTCTTTTTCATATGTATTGCATAACTTCTTCCAAAGCTCCTCTGCACTTTCACAGTCTAATACTGTAAAGTAAACATTATCTGCTAGGTGCAAGCGAATGGTAGACCTGGCCATTTCATCTAACTCATCCCAATCATCTTCATCCATGTCAACAGGCTTCTTTGAAATCCCATTTACTGGCTTCCATTGCCTTCTTTGAATCAGCACATCTTTAATCTGATTCTTCCATAGCGCAAAGTTTGTGCCATCAAATTTTCGGATCTCAAAATGGTCTTTGCCCTGCAAGTTATAGCTCCTCCTCGGAACGCTAGCACTAGACCCTGATCCACCGGATGTGCCTGAGACCTCTGATGCCATGATCGTAGAGAACTGAATAGAATGATAATGGAGCTAGAAGAGTCCAAACACCAACAAATAAGTGTATCAAAGAGTAAATGGACCACTATATAGTTGACTAAACCAGAAATCTGGAAAAATTTTGCCAGAGTATCCTCTGCAAAATTAGCATATGACTAGTGTCAAAGTATCATAAAACTGCAAGTACTAACATGTCTACCTGCATAGTGAATCACTGACTCCACTACATATAATCAGTTACCCAATAGAAGCCAACTAGGGTTATCGAGCACCTATGAACAACTATCATACATCTCCTATGGCGAGGTTGGGTAAGTCTTCCACCTGCATCACCGAAGAGACCCCGACATCTGGGTGTCTCCCAGTTAAGAAAACCTCACCACGACCCTCTTTATCAAACGTAAAAGGCTTTATGCAAAAAACGTAACCGCTATATCAATGCCCACATGGACGTACATAAGCGGTATCCACAGAAGCGTACATGGTGTGTATGTGCTCAATATATGCAGTAAAATGACACTGAAAGGCTGAATACACAGCCCAAAAAACTAGCCAATAACACCTGCAAGTGTCTGTCAACTCTGATGTTTTAGGCTTTAAAAACCTGCATAAATTTGCAGCGACTGCTCCCACCAAAACTGAAAACCCCTCGAGAAACCTGTAGTTTTACGAGTGTGGCTGAAAATACAGCCCCAAAGGTTGATATTTATTATCTGAGAAGTACAAGGAACACTCTTCTTGATGTTCTTGGACCTGTGTGAAGAGAACTACGTGCGAAAGTACTCTGAAATGGCTCCAAAAAACACCCCAAAATTGCTTCAGAAATTGGCTTTAAAAGCAAAAATGAAGCTTTGAGGGACCAAAACTTGTTCAAGGTAATGTCAACCTTAGTCTTTCCCCTTCTTCAAACACCACAAGAGTGTAGCTTAGTGGCAAGAGATTGCCACGGTTAAGCGAGCTCTAGGGGGAACAGTACTGGGATGGGTGACCTCCCGGGAAGTACCGAGAACCTCTATATTCCTTGATCGTTGAGGTCCTCCCTCGCGCGCAGCCAACGGCGCCAACGGTGACTTCGGTGACTCGGATGACAAGGTATGCCAAGGTCTATGCCTTGGTCGCCGCCTTAGTCGCCGCCTTAGTCGTAAGCCTGGGAGAAAGCGTCGCTTCGCTCGCACAAAAGGAACAAAGCTTCTTGCTTCGAACTGCTCTGATACCAGTGAAGTATTTCGATGGCGATGCACCACACTGCACTCTCCTTCTCGAGAGCTCCACGACGATATGTTCGGAGTAGAAAACCGAGCTCCTGACGCCACACACAGTACTACGCACAGAGGTTGTAGAATACGCAGAAACCGCAGTACACAGGGAGCACGAAGACAGACTTCTTAGGTCTTACAAATGCGGTCGAACTTACAGTCTGTGACTGACCAGGCCACTATATGTTTTATTGAAGAACATATACAAAGAAGTGTCCGATGGCCATTTGGCCTTTCACATGGACACTAACGGTAACACTTTGGAACATGTATCCCAAAGGTTTAAGTCAAGACAGACTAGTTGCGAAATGAGTAGCTCCCAAAACTTGCTATTTTTGGACATACACCTGCTGGAGAAAATGAACAGTGCTCTTAACCTGGTAGGAATTAGATAAATTCCTTTTGGGCATAGAAAATAGACTTAGCAAGCTTCCCAATCCAAGTTAAAACACTTCAAATGATAGACTGAGCACTGAGAACAAGATTTATCAATTTCTGGAACATGCCCACCATTCTCGGGACTCTGCAGAGATAGACCAGTAAGCAGTAAAATGCAGATATCTCCAAAACTATTAATCCAGTGACCATGAAAACTTATAGCTAGAAAATAGACCGTAAGAGCTATCCAACGCATGTTAAATCACTGAAAAATGATCAGCAGAACTTGAGATATGACCTTCTGAAGGTACTGCTCTGAGTGAGTATGGCAGAGAACAAAACAGAGAAGTAGATGATAATAAATGTATAGATTCACATATGATTACAACCACATTGGCAATGAATCTTTGCACAATGGGAGTAGAATGATAGAGCTATGGAGTAAGCTCTTCAATCTCTACAAAATGACATGAAGTGGTCACGTACAAGGCTTGCTAATCGCCTCTTCCTTCTTGCTCCTTTTATAGCTATTCTTGGAGGGAGTTTTGAATTCGAATTCGAATCGCTCCACCTAAAAGTGATCCCCAAAGTTAGGAGATATTCCCTCAGATCAAAAAGTCGTGGTTTTTGGTAGTTAGAGCCACGAAATTTCTTTTACATCATGCATGAGGTAAGCCATCCTTTTCCTTTTTCTTTTTCCAATTACAAGAGATAAAAATGAACTCTTTTACAAGAGGTTTTCACATGACTACTCATGTGACTTACAAATGAGGATGATATCAAATATATCAAGCATGTAGGCTTGGGTAAAATGCACCAACAGAATAGTCTACACGCTTAAGGATGGGAGCTTCAAGCAATAATTTCTTCAATTTACGCATAGCTTGAGTGTGTTTGTCAGTCCAAATAAATTTTCGTTTCTTCTTCAACAAGTCATAGAGAAAATTAGCAACATGAGCAAAGTGTGGGATCCAAATAACATAAAAGATGCAAGCACCAAGAAATCTACGTACCTCACTCACGTTGTTACATGTTTCAGAAATTTTGCTAATGGCATCAACTTTTTGTGGGTATGGCTTCCGACCATAATGACCACATAAATGTCCAACAATAAGAACCTCGTTGACACCAAAAACAGATTTTTCTATGGAAAATGTAAGACCTACCTCTTCAAATCGTTGAAATATTCTTTCACAATCAGAGATATGGTCAAGAACAAATTTACGACATCTAGATGAATCTAAAGTAATGTCCTTTACACATTCCTCACTCCCTTTAATTGGAATATCATCAATGAATGGCATGGTTAAATGAGGGATAAAATCATGTAAAACCATATTCATAGCACTCATCATATGAGCCACATAATTAGTCGCTCCTTGAGGTAAAGTACACATTCGCACTAAGCCTAAAGGAGTTTTCATTGTGGTTATGTCAGGACTATCAATTGCTAATTGGAATTGCTCATATCCAGAATATATATCACCCATTGAATAGATAGAATGTCCCAAAAATGATTCAACAAACTCATCTACAATGGGTCCTGTTCCTACATTCCTTATGGTGACTTTATTGATGGGTTGGAGATCTTGAATAAAACGTAGTTTCCCGTTCTTTTTAGGCACAGTGAACCATCGATTTGAGTAAGGTGCAAAAGATGGCTCTAAAATTCTCATGTTTATCTTCTCCTTAAGTAGTTTCATTAGCTCATGTAAGTGAGCCTTTGGAACTGGTATAGGGCAAAGATTCCATGGAATATGTGGAATAGTAAAGATTATCATGGATGCAACTGGCTTAGGATCTACGCAACCAATCTCATGACGATACATAGTAAAGGCTTTTCCATGGCTATGCATGACTCGCTCAAATTTATCTCTCTCTACTGGCAAAAGAAAGTCATCATCTGTACCAATTTTCACATGTTTGATTGTCTCATCCGTGAATGTATGTCCTATGTTTTTCTTATCCCAAAGAATTGGATCGTTTTTCACATCAATAATTTTTTCATTACTTCCTTGGGGTAATGGTTGAGCTATGGGTTTGATTTTTTTGTCTATAGTTTTGTACTTTGTTTCAACTAAGGCATCATGTGTTTGGTTAAATTTTGAGTACTTGTCAACATTGAGAGCATATTCATGGATAAGAGTATACTCATCAAGGGAAGAAAGAAGAATAATATGGGAATTAGAATTTTGTTGAAGACATAACTCTAACTCCTCAAGACTAGAGAAACAATGAGATGTTTCAATCACATGCTCAATGTTCTCATCATGTTCCATGATTTTGTTGTTTTTATAATTTTTTTGGGTTTTTTGGATAAAAGACTTGGACAATTGACTCTTATGAAGAAAATCTAATCTAGAATGTGGAAAACAAAGTGATAGACTATTGTACATGTTGGTTGGATGCGAGATGTCAAACCAATATCCACTATTGTCATGCTCAACAATGGATTCTATCTAAAATTTTGATCATATGTAGTTCCAAACATGAATCGAGGTGCACAATCACTACAAGCATACTCATGACCTTGAGTAACGATAGGTTTCTTTCTAATTGACAATGGATTCCTAGGATGATTCACTCCTACCGTCATGACTTGAAGTGATTGCATTCCATCCTTAGACTTAATTCTAGCATAGGTAGACCCATCATCCATGGCTTTAGTTTCCATATGACTCTCACAAATAAAGGGTTGACCTAAGAGAACTTCATAGGAGCAATATCTTGAATAAAAAAGTGAAACTCTTCTGTGATTCCTCCTATGGATATGGGCACACTAGCATAAGCTCCATATAGGGTAGCTACACCATTATCTGCAGTTCTCATACGCCATCCACAATCTTTATCTATGGGCCATCAAGACTTACAGTGATTTCGGAGCCGGAATCTACTAATGCATTTACAGTGATAGCGTTCTTATCATTTCCTATTTTAACATGCATCTCTGATGTACCTCTAGACCAAAATTTTCTTTTAAAGTGACTTTCAAGATTGTTTTCATGATTTTCATGGTCAGGTTGAATAGGCCCTAAGAAATTTTTATTAACATTTACTTCATCATCATCAAAGTCCTCTTCATCATATTCATCAAAGTTTAAGGCTTCATTCATAGCTTGATCTTGATCTAGAGATCAGTATCTAGATTAAGCGGAAACCTCTTCCTTTTAATTAGGCCAATAAAGTTATCTTTAAAAACAAGCTTTGCAATAGAGAATACTTGTTCTAAAGACATAGTCACTTGACTCTTAAGCAAAATGTTATCTAAAATCTCCATACGATCTATTTTTCTCTCAATTTATGAAATCAAGATGGCTTTAGGTTTTCTCTTTGGTTTCTTTTGTTTTTGCTCAGGATCTTGTTTTTGTTCATGTTCTCGTGTTTGGTCTTCAGTTTGTTTTGATTGTTCTTGTTTATCTAAAGGCTTTGGTTCTGTTTTTCTTTGCTTTTTCTTCTTCCCTTTTTGTTTCTCCTCTTGTTTTTGTTCATTGGGTTGTGATTCTTGTTTTTTATCTTTGGATTGCGATGTTTCTCCTTGCTCTATTATTGTTTCTATTCCCTCTGAGGTTTGTTTTCGAGTCACTCTTCTTTCACTAGGCTCAGCTTCATCTCTTTTTCGTTTTTCTTCTACATTGGATATGTGAGAAATAAGAGATCGATCTTCTATCGGTGACTCCCAAGCCGTTATTCTCCTAATCTCATCTCGTGCTCTTACTAAAGCCTCTATGGAAAAGTCAACTTCCTTTGTGGGTTTACTTGATTCTACTTTTTTTTCATCAAGAGCTTCTAGTTTCACTCCTCTAGTTCCTACGTCCGTTATGATTATATTTTTATAGTGTTTTTTCATTCCTCCCTTATCATAATTTCCTTGCAAAGGTAGCCTAGATCGATAGTCACAGATTTTCTTGTCTATGTCTATTACTAGTCATTGCTCCTTAGCAACCTTCAATAGTTCACAATCTCTCAAAAAGTGCTCTAATGAATCACACCAGGGACACCTATGAGGGCTACGCACAAAACCATTTTGATTTTGAGGATTTTGATTAACTTGTGGTGGGAAATTTTGAAATTGAGGATTTTGTTGATAAGGTATTGCTTGAACAGGATAATTAGGATTTTGATAAGGCAATTGATGTATTTGACGAGCTTGGGGAGCAACATGTGGTACTTGAGGTGCAAGAGGAGCTTCCATAATATATGGTTGATGATTTTGAAAATTTTGATTTTGAGGATTTTGAAAAGCTGTTTGAGAAGCTTGAGGATACATGTTTTGATACATTTGAGGATTTTGCACATGAGGATGAGGATTTCGTATTGAAGGATTATGCATTGGAGGAACTTGATATGCTTGAGTAGGAGCTACTTGTGGATTTTGATTGGGAGCTATAACATGT
The DNA here is from genome assembly GCA_020310875.1 of Ceratopteris richardii. Lineage (NCBI taxonomy): Eukaryota > Viridiplantae > Streptophyta > Polypodiopsida > Polypodiales > Pteridaceae > Ceratopteris > Ceratopteris richardii. The sequence continues at coordinate 104,813,569 of CM035413.1, read as the reverse complement.
TGATTACACTCTTGAAAAGACATTGGGTTCATTTGATTTTGGAAAGTTTTGGTGTAATTACATTGTAAAGCATCTATAGTCTTGGCCAAATTGGATTGTGTAGCAATAAGACTTTCCATTTGCTTACTGAGAATTTCCACTTGAGATTGTTCAACTACACTTTTATTTGGCTCTACTTTAAAACCTTAAGTAGGGTCCATCATTTGAGGAATATGAGTAGAGTCAAAAAGCATAGGATGGGATTGTTCTCTACCTTGCTCCTTAGTTTGTGGAAAGTTAGCTTGAGGAAGACTAGTTTTCTCATAAAGCATGGATTGTCTTTGATGTCTATAGGCTACAACCTCTACTACTTTACACACTTTTTGCCAATTGCCAGTAAGACCATAGCGCTTATCCGACTCTTCTAATCGCCATTCAACTTCCCTACGAGTTTCAAGATGAAGAAGCTTAAGAAAATTGATCACAAGATCAGGTTCCAAAGTTATCTTATCCTCATCAGGAAGTTGTTCATAGCATCTAATATACTCATTTTGTAAGTGAGTAATAGAGCAACTAGGCTTTGGGGAATTGACCCATCGTAAGAATCCATCCCGATTATGTTGGCTATAATCTTCAAGATAGAATTCTTTGAGCATCTCCTTTCTAAAATCACTCCAAGGAAGACTATCATATTGAGTGACACGGTTTATGATAGAGCTATCAACAATTTGTTCAAAGAATGATATCAAAAGATCTTCGGGAAGACCAAAAATCATAGCTTGCTCTTCAAACAAATCTAAGTAGCTTGTAATGTTGATGCCATTGAATTTTCCCTTCTCTCTCAACATAGAAGAGACTATTCTTTGGCCTTGTTTCTCAACAATAAGGGATTTGAATCCTTCCTCCATCTTATGTGAATAAGCGAGTGATGCACGATGTTCTAGATCTCTCACAAATGCATTTACTTCACGATGAAGATGTGCACGATATTGTGAGAAATCCAGTGCAAAAATCAAGAATGATGATGATGATATGATGAGGATGAAAAGTATGAAACAAAAAATATGGATCACAACCTCCCAACAAGATCAGAAGCAAATGCCACGAAGCGTCTCACGTCGGGTTCAAATGTGGAGGTGATCGCAATCCGGGTGGATCGGGTCCGGTCGTGGCACACGCAGAGTGTATGAAGCTAGTGAGTGTTGGAAGGTTTATGTATTAAAGAATGTGAAGATGAAGATGAAGTTGGGTATGGGGGGAAGAGATGTAATGATTTGATTAGAGAAAGGGGAACATATGAACACAAGATAATCGCATGAACATGAATGATGAGGACAAAAGAAACCATTCACATGAATCAATTCGGAAAGGAAGAATGGTCCAAAAATATAGAGCTTCTTAAACACTTTCCAAATTCAATTCACATTCATAGGTTCTTTTGAATGGAATGAATGCATGATGAGAAAAAAAAATTGAATGCACACACATGAATCGGTCTCGAAAGGAGAATGGTCCAAGAATGGAGCTTCTTATACACTTTCGAAACTAAAACATATGTACGGGTGTTTATGGGTGTAATGAATGCACGTGGGTCATGATTTATGAATGAAAAGAAAATTATTCTCTCAAACTTAATCGATCATCCTCACTAGTTCAATGTAATACTACGGAGCCTTCTCACACATAGAAAGAGATAGAAGATGACATGTAAAAATATAGAAGACACAAAGAGATAAAAGACATGTGACATGAATTAGAAGATTGTGTTATGATAAACATATACATGAATGTTGTGAAACGTCAAGCTAAGCATTCTACCGGTCAAAGGTGCTCCGCACGACCCTCTCACCATGACAGTTCAACCGAATGTCATACATAAGAGGATAGGTCCCACTTCATTGACCCTATGTCTTTCTAGGATCGTAATGTGTTTCTAAAGAATTTTAAGACACATAAAACTAGCTCTAACTCACTCACAAGCTCCACTGAGGGTGAGCAAAGAAAGAGATACTAGGTCTATGAGCCTATCCTAGAGAGGAAGTCTAAAAATTGAATCTAGGAACTATGCTCTTACTAGCTCACCTTGGATCCTCACACACTCAACTGAGGGTGATCGTCTCAAGGAAACCATGTGCTAGCAAGGGCCCTATGGATGCCTAAAAATGATGCTCTAGGAGTTTGGAGGGGGGTTTATATAGTTTTTTGAATGAATTTGGGCCCTTGGATCTAGAGAAATCAACTCTCAACCCTAAGATCAACTTCTTTTGATTACAACCATTGGATTTATCAAATGGATGTTTAGGATTGGTTCTTTATATGATATCTAGGGCAAAGGGGAGGACAATAGGCACCTTCATTCTCCACCATTGGATCTAGGGCTGATCTAGACCGTCGGATCAGTGCTGACATCAATTTGGATAAGATAAGCCACTATTTTTGGAGAAACTTTGCATTATTGATCTTTGATGATAAAAAAAAGGCTTATCCTATGAAAAAACTCGTGGATCCTCCTTGCTTTATGCTTTAGTGCATCTCCACCCTTGATTATGAGCTCATCTTGACCATACAACATGGTTCAATCATTGTTTTCCATGTGGAAGCCCTTCAAGCCTTCAATTTTCTTATTCTAGGAAACTGCAGTGACCTTGAAAACTGGATTTTGTGCTCTTTGACCCTTCAAATATCCTTTGATGAAGATAGAAATTTGTAGGGCTATGTTTTGAAAGGCCTCCTTTAGGAATATGCAGAAAAAACTCCCATCTGAATCTCCCTTGTACAAGTTTGACTACATTTGGAAGCTTGCAAGGTGGCATTAAGGTCTCTAAGAAGCTCTGATAGCCTTGAAACTTTGTACAAATATGTAGGCTCATATGATCTTTATACATGCCAAACCATATGGCTAACAAAAATTCCTATACAAGATTTTGTAGGGTCTAAGTGGAAAAATTACATTTTTTACAAAATGCACATGGCATATCAATGTGCTAGAAAATTCATTTACATGTGAAATTTGGACTATAGACTGCCTTTGATAGGCTTTACAAGTGTATGAATTTTCATGTGATTTGGAGATATTGAAATTTTTACCCTAATTTCCAAAATTTGACCAGCTTTGACCGCTACCCTAGATTTGCTGGATTTCTTCCAAAGTTTGCATGTGAACTCCCTTTGACATCCTTGATGCATCTTGGACTTCTTAGGGAATTGTGGCTACCTTCACCGAATGTGTTTCCTGTAGGCCTTCATGAGTGAGAGAGGAGAGAAAATCTCGACGACAATAGGTACTCAAGAAGGATTCAAGTGGAAGAATTAACGTATCCTTGATGGATATCTGTTATATAAAGGTAAGATGTGTGTCCCTAGATATTCTGAGATGAGACCGCATATTTTGTATGAGTTTCATGACACACCTAGAGTGGGACACCCAGGAGTTAACAAGGATCGTGATTTATGGGTTTCCAATCAGGTTGGAGTATCGACGAGTACTCAAGAAGGATTCAAGTGGAAGAATTACAGTATCCTTGATGAATATCTGTTATATAAAGGTAAGGTGTGTGTCCCTAGAGATTCTGAGATGAGACGGAATATTTTGTATGAGTGTCATGACAGACCTAGTGTGGGACACCCAGGAGTTAACAAGACTTATGATCTTGTTAAGAGGCAGTTTTACTGGCCTGGACTTCATAAGGACGTCCTATAGTATGTGCTTAAGTGCACCAAATGCCAGGTCAACAAAGATGAGAGGTTCAGGATCGGAGTACTACGCCACCCACTGGATATTCCTAATGGGAAGTGGGAGAGTATCTCCATGGACTTTATAGTCGGATTACCTAAGACATAGAGAGGGCATGACTCAGTCTGGGTAATTGTGGATACATAAACCAAAATGGCTAGGTTTATTCCGACACGTACTATAGTGAAGACACCAGAGTTGGCTAGACTCTTTGTAGAGAACCTATACCGGTTATATGGTCTTCCTTTAGACATAGTTTTTGATCGGGATAGGAAGTTTACTAGCCACTTTTGGAGAGCGATCTTCAAAAGGTTGGACATGAAACTTACCATGAGTATGGCCGAGCATCCACAATCGGATGGCCAAATAGAGAGGGTTAACCAAATCCTAGAGGATATGCTTTGAGCATATGTGAATGAAAGGCAAACTAATTGGGAAGAGTACTTACCTATAATAGAGTTTGTATATAATAGTGCCAAGCACTCTTACACTGGGCATAGTCCATTTATACTTATGTATGGGTTTCAGCCAAGAGCTCCTTATGCAATAGGATTGCACAATGAGAAGGTTCAAGTTGCAAAGGACTTCTTGGAAGACATGAACGATATGCTTAGGCTTACTAAGGACAGCATTAGGAGAGCTCAGGATAGAGCTAGAGCCTATGCTTACCCTCAAAGGAGAGACATCAACTTTGAGGTAGGAGAGCAAGTCTATCTTAGAGTTCCATCTAGGTCTGAAACTATGAAGACGGGACCTTGTCCAAAACTATCTCCTAGGTATTGTGGACCTTTCCAAATACTAAAGAGAATAGGTAAGATGGCTTACCAGCTCCAACTTCCAAAGAATAGTCAAATCCAACCAGTTTTTCATGTTAGCTAGCTTAAGAAAAGGCTGGGTGAATCTGAGAACCTCATTCCAGACAGTGGGGTAGTAGAGCCTATTTTTGTTCAATCTATTCCACATGAGCCTGAGAGCATACTACGCACTCGAGAGAAACGGACGAGAAGTCACTTATATAAAGAGTGTCTAGTAAAGTGGAAAGATAGTTCAGAAGATAATGCTACATGGGAGCGGGTTAGCACCCTTCAGAGATGGTTTCCCAATTTTAGATTACCTTCCCAATGGTCTTCTTAAGGGGAAGGATACGGGATAACAACATGGAGATACGACCATGTACATGACGTACATGGGGATATAGTGGGAGAGATGCTTCAATATATTTCTCTCTTTCTATCACACCTTCCAATACCATTTTTGAGGACAAAAATGGAACTAAGGGGAAGGAAATGTTATGTAGAGTATCCTTTATGAGGATGAGTAAAGGCTGTGAACTCCCTCTTAACATCTAAAGAAGGATACTCACATGAGTGCCAAGTGGCACTCATTAGAGAGGCTATGAATAATGCCTTTGATGGCAACTTGAGAGGGATATAGGATGGAGGTATGATGTGGCTGGGGGTACGAATAAGGAAGAGAATCTGCGTGATTATAGCTGGCAAGCGAGACCTTATGTTCTAGGGAAACATGCAGAGAAGACCTCAAAAATGAGGGGGGTCATTGGAGTAATCTAAACGCGACTGTGAACTCGACACTTTGCTACTTCCTTCACTTGAATGAGCTTCATTCCTTGTCCTTCCATGCCAAGGTGATGTATTACTCTCTTCTGATGGTGTGCTTGAAGTGGTTGGACCACTCATCTCCATGCTTTGTTGTTGCTCCTTGAACTTCTTCTCGACTTCATATGCATCATCAACCTGTAACACATCTTTGCTACCATACCAAGGCAGCAACTCATCAAATATTACATACCTAGAGACCTTCAGTTCTTTGGTGCAAGGATTATATCATTTAAAACCCTTTTGCTCTAAAGAATATCCAAGAAATATACACCTATTTGCCTTTGGGTCTAACTTGCGTCTCAATTCTTGAGGTACGTGAGCATAACACACACAACCAAATACTTTGAGATGTGAAAGGTTGGGTTTCTTACCACACCAAGCTTCATAAGGTGTATCTTCATGTACTCTTGAGGTTGGACACCTATTCATAATATATATGGGTGTATTTGTTGCATCAACCCAAAAAGAGTTAGGAACATTCATTTCATTTAAGAATGCTCTAGCCACTTTTGCTATGTATCTATTCCCAGATTGATTTGTAGGTAACCTAGGCCCTTGTGATCTTTGTTTTTTAATGAAAATCTTGTTTTTCCCAAATGGCAACTTCTTCTTGAATTTAGTCGTACTAAGATGCTTGAGGGGCTGATCCGTCTCCATAGGAGTCTATTGAGGACGGTTATGGTCCTCATAGATCTGTGCATACTTGATCGCCTCCTCAAACGTCTTAGGCGCAGTCCTTCTGACTTCTCTCTTTATGGATTTATCTAAGCCTCTAACAAACCCTTTGGTCTTTTGGAAATTATCTAAGCCTTTAAGTTTCAAAATGATCTCTCTATAGTGGGATAGGTAGACCGTAAGAGGCCTACCTCTCTGGGTAATCATATCCCACTCATCCCAATTCCTCTCCTCCTCATTCTCAGGAAGAAACTCTTTTAGGAAAAGATTCTCAAACTAAGTCCAATCTATAGGGATAGAGTTTGCCTCCTTAAGACTCATCTACCACTTGTAAGCACGTAGGCCAAGCAAGAGACTCGCCTCTAGCACACAATACTTTAGTAGGGTGCCCTTCAATTGATGCAAATCATGCCACTTTTGTAAAAAAGTGTAGATTGCATCCTTGTTTCTATCTCGGTCATCCGCCGTAAAGGTAGGTGGCTTCAAGTCTTTCAGAAGGGGAGCTTCCCTATAGCTCTCTCCTTTATGCTTACTAGGAAGAGAAGTATCTTTCCTAGTAATCTCTAGAGGAATAGGAGGGGTTTCTCTTTCCTTCCTACCTAGGAAAGAGGTGATGTTAGTCTCAAGTGAGATCATTTGAGACTTTAGCTGTTGGATGAGAGATATCTCATCCAACAACTAAAGTCTCTCTAATTTAAGGGTTTGCTCTTTCAAGTCTAGGAATTGATCATGAGTTACAAACTCGTCTAAAAGTTCCTCATATGTATATTCTTCTTGTTGAGGCTCTTTTTTTTCTATGTTTTCTTCTACTTCGTGCCCTAATTCTACTTCTTCCATTCTAGAATCAGGATCCTCTAGTTGCTCTTTAGATGGAGAAGTGTGCTCAACTACTTGTTTCCCTTTAGATTCCATGTTTTAGTTCCCTTCCCCCATTTGCTAACTAGAGTATGTGAGAATGAATGGAAGTAAAGCTTGAATATGCAAGAAGAAGAGAAATATATCACAAGAGCACTTCCCTGGTACAAAATGAAGCTGCAAAAGCAAAATCCAAGTGATCCTTGAAGCTTTAGATCATTGATTTTGAATCCTCACCAAGCCCAAACAAAAATCGAAAATGTCTAGTTGGTCCGGGGAGGTTCTAATGACCAAAAGATAATAAGAACAATGCCAAAAGCATGTAGCAATAGCCCCAACCGGGAAAACTGAGTAAAACTGAACAACAATTTGGACACCGGATGATGAAAAAACTAGGCCCAAAAGTGGCCGCCTAGTTCCTGCTGAAGCATTGAAGAGAGATTTTGGTTGAACAAATCTTCTCCAAATCAAACAGTGATCGTCTGTGAGCAAAGCTACTTCGTAATGTGACAAAGATCTTTGAAATCGGATATCGTATGAGCAAGCTATGGTACGAAGAAGCTGGGTATGTCACGACTAGGAAGTGGAAAAGCTAATCTTCATGGAAGGGTGACTTTGAGAAGCTCAAAACTGAAGAACTGAAGCTTTTGGAACAAACTCAAAACCCATAGCCCATCTCCACAGCCCATAATACATGTATGCATCATCATTTTGCCAACATCTTGATCCATAGCATCAATATTGTCCTCCAAAATTCAAGAAAAAACTTCAAAATTTCCCCATCTTCAGCTTGAGCTCGCTTGCAAATTCGAAAACACCTCAAAGTGGCGGCCAACGGACTCTCTTATCCCACATGTGAGCTAGCAGTGCCGAAAAGGGGGTATATAAGGAGAGCTCAAAGCATAAACCTTTCATCCAAGAGGAGGGGAAGAGGAGAAGAGAGAGAACTCTCTCCCTTCGTGGGCTCGCTCGGCGCATGGGCTCCATCTTGTGTGTAATTCTGTCACATGTGTGGCTCTGCTGACGTCGGTCGCTCCCTGCTCCGATACCACTATCGAGTTTCCTATTGTGTTCAAATTACTCCGATGATCCCCCCCCCCCCCCCATTTTTGAGGTCTTCTTTGCATGTTTCCCTAGAATGTAAGGTCCCGCTTGCCAGCTATAAGCATGGAGATTCTCTTGGTTATTCATACCCCCCAGCCGTGTGATACCTCCATCCTATATCCCTCTCAAGTTGTCATCAAAGGTGTTATTCATAGCCTCTCACATGAGTGCCACTTGGCACTCATGTGAGTATCCTTCTTTAGATGTTAAGACGGAGTTCACACCCTTTACTCATCCTCATAAAGGATACTCTACATAACACAAGGAAAGGAAAAGGCAAACAACAAAGACCATCGATGGGTAGTGTTGGGGGATTCTTAGACAAGAAGGAGTTTGAGGGTTCGTAGGAGAAAAGAAAAAGACCAGAAGAGGAAATACACCTTGGAAGCTTCTGCCGATTGATTACAATAAGACAATTACAATGTTTGAAGCACAATACAAGCCAATACTTCTGTGCACAATCACACAGAGTGCTCAATTACAAAATACCAAATATCCCAAAGTCTTCTTGCCGTCGGCCTCCTCTGCACCAGACCTCCACCTGCTTCAAGCTTATCCTTGTGCACACCTTGCACCAAGCTTCCACTAAGGGGGAGGAATGAATACCTTCTGTCGGCACGCGCACACTGCAAGGAGACCTTGAGTTCCTTGGGGGACTAGCTTAGCACTCTTTGCACAATCCCTTAGTCACTCTCCATGCACTCCTTCAACTCCACTTCTCTGCATCGCACACTGGTGACTCTTGCACTTCTCTCTCTTGCTTCACTTAGACTATGCTTCTCTTGCTTACTCTAAGATTGTTCCAAGAATAGTCCTTGCCTTGATTTGAGTGTGTCGATCACATACGCTCCTAACTGCAATAGTATCTTGGTGCTCACTTTGATATCCCAAGATTGTCTTCACAAGTGGCAGCCAACAACTCACTGTTTTGTCCTGTAGTGACTTTAGACTAAAACCAAGAATTTTAATGGGGGTCCATACTTTCACCTGTGCGTACGCTGTCGCTTCACATACCTTCACATTTCCTTTTAAGTCTTCACTTTTGCACATAAGACAGGGTTCACCTGAACCTTCCAAAACACTTTAAAAACACACTTTGAACCTTAGGGAAATTAGAGAAAATACCTCTGCAACCTGCAACCCACTTTCTCCAATTTACCCTTTGTGGACAATTAATTGTGCACTACCTGTGCACTTTGACACCTGCACTTTAGCACTTTGACTTTGCACCTATTGACTTTGACCTTGAACTTGTTTACTTTGACCAGTTGACTTTGACCTTTTATCTTTGGTTGCAGTTGACTTTGACCAACATGACTTTATGGGCTCAACAGTTGCCCACCACCTAATGTGCTCTCCGTCCCGGAGAGCTACAGCCAAAACTCTGAGTATATAGGACACCATGATAATGGAGCTGCAAAAACTTGAAGAGGACATCTGAGCAGCAACCAAATCCACCAAAAGCAGGAGAGAACAAGCACCAGAGAAGAACCCAAAAGTGGAATGTATTGCACGGAAAAGCAAAGGAGGAAAATGAGAGGGTAGAAAGGATGGGGAAGGAAGGGCTGATGGGGCTGAGAGCGATAGGGTCAGGAGGGTTAAGGATGTGGCTGGGCAGATTGGTAAAGGGAGGGATTGGGAGAAGGATTATGGGGTCTGGAGAGGGGAAAAATGATCAAACAGGAGAGCTACAGAGGGAGCATATGGGAAATATTGAAACATATGGTGAGAGGAGTTGATAATAGACAATGTGGCCAATGTGGTGAAATAAAAACATGTGATAAATGTGCACAAAACATGTGGGTTTGGACCAAAAGTCAGAGAAAAAGTGGGAATTTGGAAAAATAAAATCAAAACTTGAGTCCAGAGGTGCCAAAAAACATGAAAATGACTCCAGTTTTGTGAAAAACGGCCAACCAAGGCACGATCTAGAGCCAAAAGCTTTGAGCCATAAAAATTAAAAAAAAAATAAAAATATATATCTATATATATATATATTTTTTTAATATTCGAGTGCCCATACAGATAAATGAAAAAGAAAAGTAAATAAAATAAAAAATAAAATAATAAAACAAAAAAAAAGAAAATAAACAAAAAAATAAAAAATTAAATTTGGGGGGGGGGGGGATTTTTTTTCTTTTTTCAAAAAACAAGAAAACGCCCTGGGGGGCTCTTGTTTTTTTTTTTGGAAAAATAACCCAAAAATAGAGAAAAATGAAGGAAAAATCCAAAAAAATGCCAAAAAATTCTGAAAAATTTCTCATGAAATTTTGTACAGGGCTAGGCCCAATTTCCTTCATCAAACCACAGAGAGCCTCCTTTTATTCCTCCTATTTGGCAAGAAAATGATATCAAAAAAGGATAAAAAATGCTAGAAAATTTCCAAAAGTACCCAAAATTTGTACTTTTGCAGAGATTATGAAATGCCTTCTAGGTTTGCTAAAAAATCAAAGAAAAAGTATGAAATTGATAAAGAAAACTACTAAAACTTAAGTAAAAATGACGAGAAAGACTATGTACAACCTGGACAAATTTTGCAGGTTCCAGGTGATCCATAAATCTTCACTTTTATTGATGATAGGCCTTGAGCCTTGTATTGTTGACTCAGAGAGACTCCTCCATAATCTGCAATTGTACTACACTTCATTGAGTTTGTCTTCTCCTTGGGCACACTGGTCATCTGATAGGGGTACCCTAAATCCTTCATTAGAATGTTATCTCCTCCAGAAACTTTATGACTTAATCTGCAAAATTTTATTTTGACTATTCGAGCTTCTTCATCCAGTGGAACCCTATGTTTCCAAAGAGTGGCAGGTACACCTTCCACCTCCTTGTAAAGCCCTGCACTTGCTATCATAAGAATTGATATAACAGATGATAGCCATACCAAGATCCACAAAAAATTGGCCATTGACATATGAACTGGAGTAGCATCATCACTGCTGCATGTAAGGGCTTTGCTTTTCTTCTTTTTGCTATGGCCTTTGACTGAGACTGTTTCAACCTCATTGATTTCCTCTTTTTCTTCATATGCTTCTGCTCTACTTGAGTTTGGAAAAATTCCATAGCAGGAAGATGGGTCTTCTGCATGGAGCCAAGCCAACATGTTTTCATCTTCATATAAATCTGCTCCTTCAAATAGGTCTATTTCTTGGTTGTCCAACAATTCTTCTTCCATACAAATACCAATTGTCTGCATCATGCTAGTATTTCTCTGATTGTCTGGTCCATCTTCTAAAATTATCTGCTGCAACTCTTTTCCCTCTTGCTTTACCCACATTGTGTCCTTGCCCCAGTCATGCAGCACATTGGAATGCCTTAACAAAGGTCTCCCAATTAACAGGGGGAAACTTCCTTCTACCTGTGGCAGCCTTAAAACAACAAAGTCCAAGTTAAAAATAGTACCTTGTATCCTGACAGGGACTCCAAGGACCACTCCCATAGGCCTTACTATGCTTTGGTCTGCCATTGTTACAGTGAAGTTGGTAGGTCATGAAGGGTATAGTCTAATCTTTTTCATGGTATATTCAGGCATCAAGTTAATGCCAGAACCCCCATCCACAATAACTCCTTGAAACTCATGACCTTTGATAGAGACTGTTAGCCGAGGGCTCTTGTAATCTGTGAGGGGCGCTTCCCCTACATTTTTATCTTTATGCATAACAGTAGCCTTTGCCACTAAACTTGTTGTGGACATTTCATCAATTATCTGCAAGAGTTCTGACCTGAACTTCCCATCCATCTTTATTAAATAAAAAATACTAACCTCCTTTTTCATGGACTTGAGTAGTCTGGAAGCTTCTGTTTCCTTAAGAGCATGGGCTGCATTTGACTTATCAAACTCCTCATGAGCCCTGTTGAATGCATGTTCAATGGCATCACTGGTACCTGTGAAATTTTCTTTTTGCCTTGTACCTGCACTTGTGGTGGCTTTGTCTTCAAACACACCTTTGTCTCTGTTCAATCCATTAATCATTGATTCTTGACCTATATCCACTTGAGCCTTCCCCTTGCTTCTTGTTTGCACCGTAAAAGATTCAATTTCTTCTAAATGCACCACCTTGGTAGATGGAGATGGCACATTGACCTGATCTAACACTTCTTATTTGTGTATAGAAATCATTTGAATATGGGGCCCGGATGAAGAGGCTTGATTCTTAGGACAACAATTTGTATAGTGGTCCCTGGCCTCTGGGCAGTTCCTGCAAGGAGGGGCATTTTCTGGGAGAGTGAACCTACTTTGATAGTGCCCACATTCTCCACATCTGAAACAAATAATTGGCCTTCTAGGCCCATTTCCAAAATTATCCCTTTGTCTAGGGTTATAAGTGTTACCTTGATTGGGGGCAGCTGCCATCACATTTGTTGGTGGTAGGGGTCCTCCTTGTGTCCAGTATGTTGTTGCAGGTATTCCCCTTGATTGACATTCATGGGCCTCATGACCAACCTTCTTGCATAATTGGCAAGTCACACTTAACAGAGGACATTCACTTACTATGTGACCTTGCTTGCTGCACACGGAACACCACAGACCACTCTTGATGCCACCCCCTTTGAGTTCCTGCAGCTCTTGGCGCAGCTGAGCCAATTCCTGTGCTTGGGCCTCCTCCTCCTTTTGGAGCTTTAGTGCTTCAATCTCCCTTCTCAACTGAGCAACAGCATTCTCCTCCTCTTTGTAGGGCTTATTTCTTTTTAAGCCCTCGAGCTCCTTCCTTAGCTGGATCACTGGGTCCTCCATTTCTGTACCATATGTTGGTTGGGAAGAAGTTGCTCCATACTGATGCCTTATCTGCTCCAAGCGTGTGGCTGTGTTGATGAACTCCTCTATGGACGCTGTAGGTAGCACTAATTCCTTTATTTTGCATTGGGTGGCCACTAGTAGGGGCTTAGCTAACCACTTCTTAACAAAAAAATCATGTGGTGGATCTGGCAATTTAGCCATTAGTGCTTTGGCCCTAGTCACAAACTCTGGGAACTTTTCTCCTGGACCCAATCTCAAATTTTCTAGTTCTTCTATGATGATCTCCACAGTGTTGCCATGCTGGAATTGATGTTTAAATGCATCTTTCATCACATCCCAAGTGGTAAAATGGTTTTCAGCAAACTGGTTGAACCACTTATCTGCTAATCCCTCTAATGTGGCAGGGAAGAGAATCAAAAAGGCATCCTCCCTACCCATTAAGCCTCTAGTCTTACATAGTGCCAAAAACCTCCTAATGTGTTCATCCGGATCCTCCTGAGCTAGGCCTTTGAAAGAAGGAAACTTTATATTTAATCTTGAGAGTAAGGTTTCCAAGTCTACCTATCCCGCCATGCTCTTTAGTGATGAGGTTGAAGTTAGTGGACTGGAGGATCTTCTAACAACCTTCCTTCTTGTTTGCTTGCAGGTGACCCTCAATGTTTGGGACTGGGTTGCGGTCATGACCAGCTCATAGCTCACTTAATATGAGACACTTGATAAGAATATTTACCTTTTGGTTGATGAAGTAGCACTGTAGTAGCACTGTAGACACGTGACCTCTGCTATACTTTGCACTTGGTTTCTCCTAAGCTCAAATCTCCTTGGAAGTCCCACCGGGCGTGCGAAATTTTGTTGGGGGATTCTTAGACAAGAAGGAGTTTGAGGGTTTGTAGGAGAAAAGAAAAAGACCAGAAGAGGAAATACACCTTGGAAGCTTCTGTCGATTGATTATAGTAAGACAATTGCAATGTTTGAAGCACAATACAAGCCAATACTTTTGTGCACAATCACACAAAGTGCTCAATTACAAAATACCAAATATCCCAAAGTCTTCTTGCCATCGGCCTCCTCTGCACGAGACCTCCACCTGCTTCAAGCTTATCCTTGTGCACACCTTGCACCAAGCTTCCACTAAGGGGGAGGAATGAATACCTTCTGTCGGCACGCGCACACTGCAAGGAGACCTTGAGATCCTTCGGGGACTAGCTTAGCACTCTTTGCACAATCCCTTAGTCACTCTCCATGCACTCCTTCAACTCCACTTCTCTGCGTCGCACACTGGTGACTCTTGCACTTCTCTCTCTTGCTTCACTTAGACTATGCTTCTCTTGCTTACTCTAAGATTGTTCCAAGAATAGTCCTTGCCTTGATTTGAGTGTATCGATCACATACGCTCCTAATTGCAATAGTATCTTGGTGCTCACTTTGATGTCCCAAGATTGTCTTCACAAGTGGCAACCAACGACTCACTGTTTTGTCCTGTAGTGACTTTAGACTAAAACCAAAAATTTTAATGGGGGGGCCATACTTTCACCTGTGCGTACGCTGCCGCTTCACATACCTTCACATTTCCTTTTAAGTCTTCACTTTTGCACATAAGACAGGGTTCACCTGAACCTTCCAAAACACTTTAAAAACACACTTTGAACCTTAGGGAAATTAGAGAAAATACCTCTGCAACCTGCAACCCACTTTCTCCAATTTACCCTTTGTGGACAATTAATTGTGCACTACCTGTGCACTTTGACACCTGCACTTTAGCACTTTGACTTTGCACCTGTTGACTTTGATCTTGAACTTGTTGACTTTGACCCATTGACTTTGACCTTTTGGCTTTGACTGTAGTTGACTTTGACCAACATGACTTTTATGGGCTCAACAGGTAGATATGGAATCTACAAGTGATGAGGATATGGAAACATTAGAAAATCCAAGATTTAAAGCATCTAAACCAAGGAAGAGGAGATTCCTATCACCTAATGGTGAGGTAAGGTCATCCAATAGGGTTAAATACCCTGTTCAAAGGTTAACTTATGATGCATTCATTGCAAGACACTATGCCTACATGAGTCAAGTTATAGCTTGTGAAGAACCTAACTTTTTTGAAGAAGCAAATAAGCATAAGGAAGGGATTGAAGCCATGGAGGAGGAAGTGAAGCCTCTTGAAGAAAATGATACTTGTTCATTGATGCCAAGAACAAAGAAGTATTATATAAAGAGGAAGGTGTATACTTGATGCAAAGGCAATACATTCTAGATCTTTTGAAGAATTTTGGCTTGTGTGATTGCAAGCCCATTTCAAATCCATTAGACGTAAATCTTAAACTAATTGCTCATGAAGGTGAAAAAGTGAAGGATGTCACCATGTATGGGTCAATAATTGGCTCTCTCTTATGCTACTATGATAAGACCATATATTCCACATGTATTTGGAGTGTTATCTCAATTTCTGCAAGCACCAAGAGTACATCATCTTATTGCAGCCAAAAGGGTACTTAGGTCCCTCAACGGATTAGTGAGTGAAGGTCTATATTTTCCATTTGATGATGGATTAAATGTACAATCTTATTGTGATGCTAATTGGGCAGGTTCCAAAGATGGCAAGAGGTGCTTTAGTGGTTATGTTATCGTGCTCGCGAAGAAGACCATCTCATGGATTTCAACCAGTAGTAGGTCTCCCATTGACCAAAGCTGAGTATATAGGCTTAGCACAAGTCTCATGTGAGCTTATGTGGGTCAAAAAGTTGTTTGTTGACGTTGATTTGTAGGTTAAGCAGTACCTATTTTTTGTGACAACATAAGTATCATATGTTTGGCTCAAAATCCGTTGTTTCATGCAAGGTTGAAGCATGTAGAAGTGCATTATCACTTTATTAGAGAGAAGATCATGTCAAAGGATGTCAAGGTGGATCATGTCAATACAAAGGACCAATATGCAGGTATGTTTACCCAAGCATTCAATGGAGTAAAGCTGCAACACTTCAAGGCATGTATTGGAATGAAGGACCTAGGCATTGAGACTTGAGGGGGAGTGTTGAAAATCATGTCTTAATCATGCAAAACGACTCAACCATGAGTTTTGAAAGTGGACCAATAAAAAAGGAGGACCCAAAGTTGTGGAATAAAGTTAGAAGCTCCACCAAACTCAATCAAGTTCAAATCTCATCAAATCATCCACCAAAAAGTGCACCTATACTCATTGGTGGGTGGTTAACTAGATTGTAGAAAAAGTTAAACTCAAAATAGGCATCATTTTGCCTTTTTTTCTTGAGTTTTATGCATTCCATGAGTTTCTCACTTAGTTTAGTGAAGTGATAAACTCTAGCAAGCAGCCCTATTGCTTACTTACCTCATCTTCCAATGATTTTGTTCCTCTCTATCTAGAGGTGTAGTTACACTTTTCCAAATCTAATTGTAGCAGATTGTAGAGCATTGTTTGATCTCTCATTGTACTCATTTTCATTCATTTCAACCTTCATTTGGTATTTCATAGATGTGAATGTTGCCAAAGTTTCAAGTTATTTGACTTAGTGAGTTGTGAGAAATTGCCAACTTTGTGAAGGTATATCTCTACACATAGACAGAGAGTGATGCAAATAGGTAGACTATTTTGAAGAGGCTAGTTCTCCACCCTAGAATATCCATTTGGGATTATTTAAAGCTTGTTGGGTAGCTCTTAGAGTCTCCTCTATGTTTACAAAATATCATTTCAAGTCTCAATACTCCTGTAGAGAAAAAGTCCGAATAGTGAGAATATATCATTGCTTGTGGACCTAGTGGAAGGCAACCATCTCCCAGTGTTGCATTGGGGTGTTAGGATCATGCCCCATCAATCAAGGCCTAAGTCATGGTGCCTACATGATGGTCCGAGTTTGCTTGTAGAGATAATGTACCTAACAAATGAGTTCAACATTGGAGCAAGTCACCAAACACTTCTGCTTGTTTTCTCATACACTTAGTGTGTGTGTGTGTCACAATTTCTTTAGGAGTAGATTAGAGATTAGGGTTTAGGATTTAGAAAAAATTACATTTGAGTAGTTTAAGACTTTCCAAACTTCAAAGAACCAAAACATTTGAATTTCTCTATGGACATTGACCTTGGTCAGCATCAAAAGCTCAAAACCACATCCTAGGTTCATTTGTAGAAGTGCATGTATGATGAGAGTGTTGCAGGCAACCTCTATCGTCAAATATTTATACTCTTGGAACTACTTATACACAGAGAGTTAGAAGCTAAAATTTTGAAAGAGAACCTTTAAGGTGAGCCCTACACACTCTTTAAGTCACATTGGTATTCACACATGCATGTGGGGATATATGACACAACCTGGGTGTCCTGAGAATCTGTTTAGGTGAAAGGAGAGGATTATGTGTTATTCCAAGCATATAGGAGGAAAGAAGAGAGCACATGAGCACAAATATAAATTCAAAATTCTAAGTAGAGTAGGTCTTATTTCAGTCAAGTATATTTCAGTCAAGTATCATGACAACAGATTTTGGTGTGTCATCGATATCTCGATATGTGTCATGTATTGCCGATACCTCACTCCCAATCGAGTATCACCGATACTCATATATCGTGTGTGAGGGCTGGTCAAATGTTGTCATGTGGTACTCGTGTATCAAGTATCATGTGTCACCTTGCATAGGTATCATGTATTGATGATGCCTCCAAGTTTCATCACATGACCTCAATGTATCATGTGTTGTTTGACCTTCTATAGTGTATCATGAACAACTCAAGTATTGTGTGTCGTACACACTTCCAAGAGACGTGTATCATTGATATTATTTTTGTACTATGTATCATGCTACCTACATGTCATGTATGATCTGACCTTTTGTGGCATGTGTCATCAAATCAAGTATCATATCATAGACTTATGCATCATGTATTGTCTAGGTCACGTGTTGTGGATCCTGAAATTCTTGGACAAGTCAATTTGAACTAGAAATGATAACTTGCGGACCCAAACAAAAACCATTGAGATACCTAACCAAAACTCTAAACGTTCAAAATCAAGAGACATTAAGAACCAAAGACTAGGGAGAGGAATAGAGCAAAAAATAAAATTATGAATGAACTTAAAATTAGCACATGTTTTACGAAGAATGAGTGTTATTTCCTTAGTCAAGAGTGTAACCTGGAGAAGCCTACATTCTACTTATTTAGATACCTCAAGCAACTCAGAAATTGACCAGATGATTACTCTAGAGGACATGCATAGCTCTCCCTTTTCTGCTAAAGTTATCTCCTTGATTGAGGGAGAGTATAGGACTTCCCTACACCATGTATCCACTAACCTACAAGGAGTACCTGTATACATAGATGGACTTTATAGATCAATTGCAAAATTGAGAGACTTAAGAATGAAATAAGTTATTCAAAGAATATTGGTAAATCTTGAAGGTGGATTCTATGTGGATAGAAAAGGTAGTTTATACCTAGTGACTAACCAACTAGAAATGATCAATACTAGAGAGATTCAAGAACCTCGTAATCCTATCAATATGGGAAATGGAGAGACTGTGACAACCCATACAGGGAAATCAATTATAGGGAATGTCTAGAGAGGCAACAAAATTCATCAACATAATGATCGTATGGACTTCTATCTAATTACTTGCATTGACAAAGTATTACAGGAAACTATGCCCATAGTAGGAAGCAGTGTCAACCAAACTACGATATATGAGTTACATGATCCAAAAGTCTCCTCAAGAGTCACCTACTTGGATCAAGAAAAATAAAGATATTTGGAGGTGAAAAAGCAAAAAGATTGAGACTCGAATACATGGGATTGCTAGTGTTTCCCCCAAGGGAACAGACAGCTTCAACTCATAACCCTTAGGGTGTGCAATAAAGCTAGGGAAACCCTTACCTAGGGCAATCCATGTGTGGCCTTCTAGGTGATTGCATGAACTGACTATGCACTCCCACAGTATATGATATGTCTAGTTTTGTGTGGGTAGCATATATCAAGCTACCAACTTAGCTTTAATACTCTTTAGGATCATCAATCTGGTCACCTTCATAAACACTTAGTTTATGGTTTAATTCCAAAGGTGTACTTGCAAGCTTTGTGTTCTCCATTCTAAACTTGAGAAGAAGGTTTTGAATGTATCTTCTTTGAGTTAGATACATCCCTTCATCTATGTAAATCAGTTGCATACCTAAGAAATATGTGAGTTCACATAAGTCATTGATCTTGGATGTATCTCTTGATCTTTTGAATGCCATTCACATCATCACATGTTAATATAATATCGTCTACATATACACATAGATATATAACCTCATTGTGATCCCTTTTGATGAATAAGGAAGGATCTAAGTAGCTAGGTTTGAACCCTTGATCTTGAAGGTATGTAACCAAATTGTAATTCCAAGATCTAGGATCTTGTTTCAATCCATATAATGCTTTCTTAAGTCTGAAAACATAACATGTATGATAAGGGTCTATAAAACCTAGTGGTTGTGACATGCATATCTCTTCACTTATCCAACCATTTAGGAATGCATTTTTCACATCAAGCGGGAGGAATCTCCAATTTCTTGCAACAGCTACACTTATCAATGTTTTGATTATAGTCATCTTTGCAACTGGTGAGAATATTTCCTCATAGTCTATATCATGCATTTGTGAGCATCCTTTGCCAAATAATCTTGCCTTGTACCTACAAATTGATCCATTTTAGTTTCTTTTAACATTATCTACCCATCTACAAGAAATTACCTTTTGATTCGGTGACATTGGAGCCAAATCCCAAGTGTACATCTCCTTCAATGCATCCATTTGTTCTTTCAAGGCTTTTCCCAGTCAACGTTTTCCTTCACCTCTTCATAGGTTGAGGGTTCCTATAATATTGAGTCCATTTCCAAGTAGATTGAATGCTTTGTAACGAATGTGGAATCATATCCATAACTTTTTAGTTGTCTTTCCCCCCTTGTTGATCTTCTAGGTGCTTGATTGGAGCATTCTCCACAGTCTTGCACCTTTGCTTTGTCTCTTTAATTCCATAGCTTGTATTCCTTCTCCTTTTAACTTTGGTCATCATCTGTATCACTTTTGGATCTTGGAACTGTGTATCATGCTTGCTTCCTATTTGATGAATGAAGATCATATGGTAGAGTTCTTCATCATACCAAGGCCTATGTTCTTTAAATGCAACATCTCTACTTGTAGCAAACTACTTGGTTGAAGGATTATAGAACCTCTAATGCTTTTGAGTTGAATCATACCCAATAAGCACTACCTTTGTTGCCTTTTCATCTAGCTTACCTCTTATTTGTGATAGTACATGAACATAAGCTAAACAACCAAACACCTTGTAATGTCCGTGACTAGGTTTTCTTCCATGTCATGCTTCATAAGGCATCTTTCCTTGAAAGGATTTGGATGGTAGTTTATTGACAAGGTACATAACAATTGAAATAGCTTCTTCCCATAGATAATGTGGCAACCTCATCTCTTCAAGCATTGTTCTGGTTAACCCAAAAAATGTCTTATTTCTTCTCTCTGCAATTCCATTCAATTGAGGAGAGTATATGGTAGTCACTTCCCTTTTCATACCTTTATCCTACAAGAACTCATCAAACTCTTTTGAGAGGTATTCTCCCCCTCGATCGAATCTAAGCTTCTTGAGTGATCTACCTATATGATTCTCCATATGTGTTAGATACTTTTTGAAGCAATCGAACACTTCATTCTTACTCTTAATAAAGTGTAGAATAGTCCGTCTACTACACTCGTCAATAAATGAGACATAATACCTTGATTCTACCAATGAAGATTTTTGACTTGGTCCCCATACATCAGTGTGTACTAAGCCTAATAAGTTCTTGTGCATGTAGCCTTTGTGGTTGAATGGTTGTCTTTGTGCCTTCCCAATCTGATATGAATCACATCTATTGATCATGTGTTGCTTTTGTATGTTTGGAAATCCAAGAACGATTTGATCTCTGCATATATCTTTCAAGGTTATTTCATTCACATGAGCAAGTTTCTTATGGCACACTTCTAGCTCACTTAGGGTTTAATACCCAAAGCTGAATAGAGCTATGTTTTTAGTTTCTCCTACTTCAAAAGTAAAGATCCTATAATGCTTCTCACCTCTCACTATATTCTTGAAGCCTTGACATGGATCTCCTACAAAAGCTCCATTTTGTGTGAACCTAACTTGCAAGCCTTTCTCAACTATTCGGCCTACACTTATTAGGTTCTTTGTAATAGTGGGAACCTAGAGTATCTTTCTTAGGAAGCTTTGACATTACCAATCTTCTCCACATCATGCTTTGTGTCATCCTCTGTTTGAACTTCATGTCTAAGCTTTGTCCTACCATTGGAAGCTTTGACATTACCAATCTTCTCCACATCATGCTTTTTGTCATCCTCTGTTTTATGCTTTGGACTTTCCAAATCAGATAAGAGAGCTATGTTTCCTGCAACCTGATTTGAATATCCTGAATCTATGTAGAATAAATGATCATCTTCTTTACCTTCCTTGTGGCTTAGATTTATCAAATAAAACGGGTCTTCATGTTGTTGATCTTCAAAATAATTGTTGTAGTCCCTTCTGTTATGGCCTCTATTGTTTTTGTTGAATTTGTGTTCACCTCTACCTCTATTGCTGCCATATCCACCTCTTCCACTTCCTTTCTCGGTCTTCTCATTGAACTAGTAATTCTGAGTGGTGTTGTTGGTCTTATCATAGATGGCACAAGGTTGAACATTTTGGCCTTTGGTTTTGTCATGATTTGGTCCTTTCTTTATCCTTTTCCACTTCTCTTGCTTGCAGAGTTGGCTTGGGAAGTCTCTACTTCATCTTCTTCTTTCTTCTTGCCTTTCAGCTTCTTTTCCTTCTTATCTGCATATAGATCACTAGTTGAATTACCATGATAGGAGTTACCTTCCTTTATGCTATTGTTGGACTCTTGATTGAATATTTGTCCAAGAAAGATGTTTAAATCTAGAGCATGCACATCCATAATGAGATCGTAGGTTGTGGTGAAAGATTTCCATTACTTGTCACCTCTAATCCCATTGAGAATTCGCCTCAAGATGGCCTCTTCTTCAATCATCTCTCCAATGGATGCCAATTGATGAGCAACCTCCTTGACCATTTTCACAAACTCTATGATGGTTTGTTTTGGAGTCTTCTTTATCTGATTGTACTCATTCCAAAGATGGTTCTTCCTTGCCTTTGTAATATCAGAAAACAAAGTCTCTAGGCCATCCCAAGTCCCTTGAGCAATATATACAAACCAAGGGAAAACACCTCCTAAAGAGGGAAAAATGTATCGCGGCGGTCCTAGTGTGTTGAGACACATCACTACCAAAATATATAAACAAATCCCCCTTGGGAGTGATGCAGTGAACAAGGAGCTTGCACTCATGTATAAGGAAGTGTCAAGCTATGTGGAATCAATGCACAAAAGGAAGTGAGCCCAAAGCTTTGTGGAAAACTTCAAACTTCTCCCTAGGCAGAGCCTTTGTGAAAAAGATCTACAATGTTCTCCTGTGTGGACACATATGTCAAACTGATCTCTCTAGTACAGAAACTCTCCATGACATAGTG
This sequence comes from Ceratopteris richardii, assembly GCA_020310875.1. Lineage (NCBI taxonomy): Eukaryota > Viridiplantae > Streptophyta > Polypodiopsida > Polypodiales > Pteridaceae > Ceratopteris > Ceratopteris richardii. The sequence continues at coordinate 104,791,284 of CM035413.1, read as the reverse complement.
ATAGTGCACCTCAATGTGCTTAGGGTGAGCATGGCACACATGGTTCCTCATAACTACCAATGTGATCCTATTGTCAGTGATGATGGTGGTGGCAGAGGACTAACCAACACTCAAATCAGCCATAAGGCATCTGATCTGCACACACTCAACAATCACTATGAAAGTTGGCCTATAATCAGCCTCACAACTAGAAGCCACCAAAGTAGGCTGCTTCTTGCTCAACCAAGATATGCATGAGCTATCAAGCATGAACCCAAAACCACTAGCGTCCACACGAGTGTCATAGCAATCAGCCCAATCAAAGGTAGAAAAATCATTTAAATCTGGGAATAGTGATCCCCCCTTGAGATAAAACAATCTAAGTATTCGGGTACCGCTAAAGTAGTGAAAGATGCGCTTAAGCTCTTGCCCGTGCTTCACACCTAGGCAAGGCATAAACTTGCTCATTTGTGAGACAACAAACTGAACATCTGGCCATGTAATGCATAAGTAAATCAAGCATCCAATAGCGTGCTGGAGCAACATCAAATGCACCACCATCATCATGAAGACTCAACTATAAAATTGTTTCCATAGAAATGGCGATAGGTTCGCAGTCTTCAAGGACAAAATGCTACAATAATATGTCAATATTTTTTTTTTGACACAAATCTATTCCACCATCAACTTGCATAATCTAAATGCCCAAATAATGATGCAAATGCCCCAAATCTGACACACTTAACATATAAGATGATGTCATTGGACTATTCTCAAAACCCTGTGCAATCCAATAGGCATGTATCTTGTCATGCCAAACATGTGGTGCTTGCTTCAAAGCAAGCACTACAAGGCTGAAAAACATATACTTCCTCATGAAATTCAACATTCAGAAATGTATTTTTAATGTCCAACATATCTACATTCCAACCATTATGAGCTGCAAGTGCACACATGCTATGAGTAGTAGTCATTCAGCATTTGGGAGCAAAGGTCTCATCAAAATCAATGCCTCTTTCTTGAGCATAATCTTTTGCTACAACATCATGGCTAAAATGCATTTAGTCTCTGGATGATACAGATGATAGCCTTTGATTTCAAAACTATACCCAACAAAAGTACATTCCATTGCTTTATCATCTGATTTCCTACATTGTTGTTCAGGTAGTAATGCATATTCTAGACAACCAAAGACACATAGATGATCAACAAATGTCTTGCAACCATGCCAAGCCTCATATGGAGGGATAGATTGCAATGCTTTAGTAGGACATCTTTTAAGTACATATGTTGCACACATAACAACCTCAAGCCAAAAACTATGTGGTAAAGCTTTACTCTTGACCATACACCTTGCCATCTCCATGAGTGACGTACTTTTCCTTCCAAAAACTCCATCCTATTGAGGTGTATATGGCATTTTACACTAATGTTCTATCAATTGTTTGGGCAAAAATGCATTAACATCAAAAGACATATATTTCCCCCTCGATCAGAATGGAAGGTGCTCATTTTCCATGATAAAAAATTTTTACCCAAAACTAGAAACTGTTTGAAGCACATGAAAACTTTGGAATTTTCTTTCAATGGATGTACCAATGCATGCCTTGCAAAATCATCAATGAAAGTCACAAAGTGAAGGTGGTTCCGAAAACAAGGTGTCTACATAGGACCGCAAACATTACTATGAAAAAACTCCAATTTCTGAGTAGCTCATACTGAACCATCTTTTGGGAAGGAGGAACACTGGATTTTGCCCAAAATACAGCCTTCACAAAAATGTTTACTAGGTGCCTCAAGTTTGAGTAGATAGGACACTATTTCATATTTTTGCAGGCATAGCAAACTAGCAAAATTTAAATGATCAAAGCATGCATGCCAAAGATTTTTATCTCACATAGCCTGAGAATCTTGAACTACACATGCTGAATCATTCATATATTTTGCATAATCTATGAGCTTATACAGCCCATGACATAAAATGCCAGAAGTAACAATGACATCCCCATTTAAGAGATCATGAACTATACATCTGTCCAAGAAATTTCACTACCAAGCCAATCTTCACTAATGTTTAAACTAATAACATATTTTTCTTGATCCTTAGCACAAATAAAGAATCCAAAAATGTAAAAGAACTACCATCAATAGTAGTTAGAATGATCTTACTAACTCCCATGATAGGATAAGAGGAATTTTTGGCACATGTGATAGTGTTCCCTATAGGGGCAGACTCAAGTGAACTGAAGAAACTACACTGTGAGGCAATTTTGGTTGCCCCACTATCAAAGTACCAAATATCTGAGTCTATTGTAGACATACACTATTCATGAGAAGATGGGTCATATCTACAAACAGTAGTAAATGCACATTCTTCATTGTGCACAAGATTTGCAGACTCTGATTTGGGTGTAGAGTCATCTACAACAACCATTCCAGCCTCCAAATGACCATTCCAAATACAACCATATGATGTTTAGTAACAGCTAACAAGTGTTCTTTCTGTGATACAAATAAAGGATAAGTGAGCCAACTTTGCTTCCTTTTGCAATCACCATATTGCCCTTTGATATGCAAAAGGATTGAGCATAGAAGACCACCTTGTAACCAAGGTCATCAAGTTGACCAAATGACATCAAACTGCATGATAATTGAGGTACATGGTGTACGTTATGCATAGTAAATTTTGAACCATCAATGAACTGCACAACCACATCTCCAATCCCCACAACATCACACTGGTAAGAGTCACCAAGTCTCACGATACCAAGAGACTTTGCTGCATAATTAGAGAACCATTCTCTGTGTGGTGTCACATGGAAAGAAGCACCAGAATCTAGCAGCCATGTGTGGAAAAGAGAATTAGCCATAAGCGCCTCAGATGGCACAGTATTATCAAGTGTCAACACATCAGCATCATCAAAAATAGCACTATTTTCTTCAATCTCCACAGTCAAAGTAGATGGTGCAGGTAACTTTTTAACATGCCCATCAACGTTCTGTCCTTTAACTTTAGCATTCTCTAATGCATAACATTATTTCTTCATATGTCCTTTCTTATGACAATAATGGCATTCGATATCCCTCTTCCTTGATTTACTTCTACTCTTATTCTGTTGACCATTTTTTCGTTGTTCTTGCTCCTACCACGTTGTTGCTTCTTTCCTTGGTAAGAATCACGAACAGTATATGCATCTCCACTCTGAGTGCCAACCATAGATTTTCTACAAATCTCCTTTCACTCAAGAGTGCTCCACATATGTCATCATAGATGAGTTTACCTCCAGGTGCACTATTGCTAATAGCTGTGCAAAATGTATCCCATGATGATTGGCAAGGTGCATAACAACAATGCTGCTTTCATTTCATTATCCATATCCATTTTTTGAGCCTGTAACTGGGAGAATATAGCATCAAACTCATTTAAATGAGCAACAACACTATCTGTGTTCTTCATGCAAATGTCATATAATTTTCTCATCAGATACACTTTATTTGATGCCGTCTCTTTTGCATATGTATTGCATAACTTCTTCCAAAGCTCCTCTACACTTTCATAGTCTAATATTCTAAAGTAAACATTCTCTGCCAGGTGCAAGCGAATGGTAGACCTGGCCATTTCATCTAACTCATCCCAATCATCTTCATCCATGTTAGCATGCTTCTTTGAAATCTCATTTACTAGCTTCCATTGCCTTCTTTGAATCAGCACATCTTTAATTTGATTCTTGCATAGAGCAAAGTTTGTGCCATCAAATTTTTGGATCTGAAAATGGTCTTCACCTTGCAAATTATAGCTCCTCCTTAGAACACTAGCGCTAGACCCTGATCCACCAGATGTTCCTAAGACCTCTAATGGCATGATGGTAGAGAACTCAATAGAATGATAATGGAGCTAGAAGAGGCCAAACACCAACAAATAAGTGTATCAAAGAGTAAATGGACCACTGCATAGTTGACTAAACTAAGAATCTAAAAACATTTTTCTAGAGTATCCTTTGCAAAATGAGCATATGAACAGTGTCAAAATATCATAAAACTACAAGTACTGACATGTTTACCTGCATAGTGAATCACTGACTCCACTGCATATAATCGGTTACCCAATAGAAGCCAACTAGGCTTATCGAGCACCTATGAACAACTATCATACATCTCCTATGGCGAGGCTGGGTAAGTCTTCCACCTGCATCACCGAAGAGACCCTGACATTCGAGTGTCTCCCAGTTAAGAAAACCTCACCATGACCCTCTTTTTCAAACATAAAAGGCTTTATGTAAGAACGTAATTGCTATATCAATGACCACATGCACGTACATAAGCGGTATCCACAGAAGCGTACATGGTGTGTATGTGCTCAATATATGTAGTAAAATAACACTAAAAGGCTGAATGCACAGCCCAAAAACTAGCCAACAACGCCTGCAAGTGTCTGTCAACTCTAATGTTTTAGGCTCAAAAGACCTGCATAAATTTGTAGGAGTTGTTCCCACCAAAATTGAAAAACTTTCCAAAAACCTATAGTTCTGCCAGTGTGGCTGAAAAGACAGCTCCAAAGGTTGATATTTATTGTCGAATAAGTACAAAGAGCACTCTTCTTGATGTTCGTGGACCTGTGTGAAGAGAACTATGTGCAAAAGTACTCCAAAATGGCTCCAAAAGACACCCAAAGATGCTTCAAAAATAGGCTTTGAAAGCAAAGAATGAAGCTTTGAGGGACCAAAACATGTTGAAGGTAATGTTAACCTTAGTCTTTCCCCTTCTTCAGACACCACAAGAGTGTAGCTTAGTGGCAAGATATTGCCACGGTTAAGCGAGCTCTAGGGGGAACAATACTAGGATGGGTGACCTCCCGGGAAGTACTAGGAACTTCTATCTTCCTTGACCGTTGAGGTCCTCCCTCAAACACAGCCAATGGTGCCAACGGTGACTTCGGTGACTCAGATGACAAGGTATGCCAAGGTCTATGCCTTGGTCGTTGCCTTAGTCGTAAGCCTTGGGGCGGTGCTAGCTTTGCTCGCACAAAAGGAACAAAGCTTTTTGCGTCGAACTGCTCTGATACTAGTGAAGTATTTTGATGCCGAGGCACAATGCGCTCTCCTTCTCGAGGGCTCCATGATGATATGCTTGGAGTAAAAAACCAAACTCCTGAGGCCACACATAGTACTTCGCACAGATGCTGTAGAATACATAGAAAAACACAATACACAGGGAGCACGAAGACAGACTCCTTAGGTCTACTAAATGCAGTCAAACTTATAGTTTGTGACTTACCAGGCCACTATATGTTTTATTAAAGAACATATACAAGGAAGTGTCCAGTGGCCATTTGGCCTTTCACATGGACACTAATGGTAACGATATGTATGCATGTATGTATGTATGTATGTATGTTCTTTGTCAAGAAGGGAGATTAGAAGTTGTTCCCTTGTGCATAATGTATCTTTACAATTATAGCAGTATTTATTGGTCAACTATAAGTAGATTTTGATCAACAAACTTCTACTTTCCAAATGTCAGCTTCAATTTCAATGGAATTAAGCATTATTTGAAATTTTTAGTACTTCACACTTCATCCATTTTGAGATCTTCGATCCACCTAAGCTAGATCCATACGTTGCCCATGTTATTGAAGTGATCTCTAGCTTTGGGCACCGTTGTTATTGAAGTGTTATTACTTCAAATTGTGGAAAATCATTGTGTTGGAAATGATGAGTGCCACGTAAGATGCATTCGATTTGTGTGATTTCATTATATTTGTTATTTTCAATCATACTATACAAGTTCTCTTCGTTACATTTCAAACTTTGAATCCAATTTTTTTTTATTATGTGACATTGTTAGGAGTATAGGTGATTTTGTGCTTACTCTATTCTAGCACACCACTAAAGCACATGAAGCTTGGGGCATATTAAATCGCCAATATGTGACCAAGAATCACAATCCAATTCAAAATCTTGAAAATCAATTACTAGATGAGAAACATTCTATCCTAGAGACATTTTAAGACTTCATCAAGAAAATAAGACATTTAAAATACCATTTGACTATTGTTGGTGTACTAATAACACTTGAAAAACTAGCTTGCATGTGTATTTGAACTCTTTTTGCAATATATCGGGTTGGTAGTTTCCCTTGACACTCAAGTTTGACCCTCCCCTCTTACCTTTGAAAAGTTTTCTGCAATGCTTATTGAAGAAGAAATGTTCTTGAAGAATCTCCAAGACTCAAGTGATGTAGCATTTTTGCCAAATGCAAAGGGCAAACATTCTTGTGATAGTTCAAAGAAGAATGCAAAGAAGAAGAAGTTCACTCAAATGTATTTCTATTGTGAAAAGAATGTTCATTTCATTAAGGATTCTAGGAAGAAGCAAGTTGATAAGAGGAACGATATTCTGAAGTCCACATGGAAGAATAGGGAATCTGCAAATAACACAAAACTTAAAGTATGGGTTTGAATATAGATGGTATGTACATCCACCCAAACTCATATGAGTGAAGCTTTCATATTATAAATTGGAGCACCCTACCACATGAATACCAAGAAGGATTGGTATGGCTTCTTAGTGCCTCTACCTAAACGCCTCAATGTAGTAGTTGTAAATGACTCCAATTCTCCATCTCAGGGGATAAGAACCATCTCTTTCGTTGATGCCATTAGTGATGAGAGAGAAAATCCTAATTTTTTGTGGTCCTACACTAAAACAAAATTTATTATCACTTTTTGCCTTAATAGATTGTGGACATGAACTACATTTCATAAAGGACCATAAAGAAAATTTGGATGCAATAGGTAAATTAGTAGGAATAAAACTAGATTGAGATAACATCTACCTTAAGTGACTTGATTACTACAAGAGACAAAGAGACAAATAGACTTTGGCATTAATATTTTATGCATCTTAGATTTTTCCCTTCTCAAAGAGATGTAGAGAATAGAGATGATCGCACATTTACATGCATTTTGCTTTTGTAGGAACCATATGAAAATTGATTGATGGGTAATGAACAAAGGAAGACATTTCCAAAAAAGAGCAGTAATCAAATGCAACCTTGTCTAGAGTTGGTACATGCTGATCTTTTTAGTATAATGTCTATTTCAACATTCAAAGCATCCCTCTACTTTTTGAAGATAGTGGACAATTATAGTAGAAAGATGCTGGTGTATTTTATTCGAGAAAAGGATGATGCATTTGATAGATTTAAAATGTGACACAAGATTGTTGAATATGAAATAGGTAGAAACCTAAAGAAGTTGTGTTTTGATTGAATTAAGATGCAACTTATCACAAGTCACACACCTCAACAAAGTGGTGTTGTAGAGAGACAAAATAGGACAATAACTGAAATGCCTTTTTTCATGCTACAAATTTGAAGATATGTCTAATTCATCCTGGGTAGAAGTAAACAATACGTCTCTCTACATTTTGAATAGATGCTACACAAAGGCACTACATGGCATTACTCCTAAATAATGGTACTCTTGTAGAAAGCATTCAATTATGCATTTCATAGTTTTTGGATGTTTCTCTTATGCACATATACTTGAGTTTTTAAGAACAAAATTCGGATCACAAAGAAAAAAAAACTATCTTTTTAGAATATGGTGAAGATTCTAAATCATATAGACTTTTTTTCTAGAGGCAAAGAAGATTATTCTTAGCTATGATGTGTTATTTGATGAGCGTTTAGACCTAGTGGATAACAAAAGTAAAACGATTATCCCATGAATTGAAGGAACAAATCACTTTCTACCTTCCAATAGACAAATGAAGATCGATGTATCATCCTAACCCTCAAATTGATGTTACGGAGTTTGCTTGAGATAGGCTACATGGATAAAAGAGGATTGAGGAGAAACAAACAACTTCACATAATATGATCAATCAAGCTCTTATGGATGAAATTAAGGGATAAGTAAAAGATTCCACAATTGTGGATGAAGCACTCCAAGACCCCTAGTGGGGAGCAGACATGAAGGTTGAGATGATAGCGTACTAAAGAATCAAACTTGGGGATTGGTTGATTTACCAACAAAGAGAAAGTTTATCGAAGCTACAAGAGAATGAAAATTATGACCACCGACATGTGCTAGAGAGATGATTGTCCTCCCAACCTTATGCTTGTATATATAGCTACTCGGATCAACGAGGAACACAAATGTATCTAGAGTAGACAACTGCATGTGCAATCTCATCCAATCCTTTAATATTTTACACTAGAGTCTACTAGCGGTTGGAGTGATCTCGACCACTACTTTAGTACCTTCCAATAGAGTCCATTATCGATTGTTGTATTCACCACTTGAGTTAAGTCTCCCTTGACTCAAGTTAACTCATGTTAACTTGAGTTAGAAGGCTCTAAATCCCATTGGACAAAATGCTCTTCGCATGCTCCCCATGGGAGTTGAACCCAAGACCTCCTCCTTCACAACCTTGAGAATTATCACTAGGCTAAGTGGATCACTTGTTGAAGAGGGTACATGAACTTATGATTAAGTCTAGTATCGAGATCTTTGGCCATACACACGAGTACACACGAGTGACTGAACAGTATCCAATTTTAGATATGTGTGAATCATTCAGATCCTTAGATCATAGACTTGCTTTATTACATTCTTGCCCCTTGGGAAAGATTTACCACCTTGAAAATAAAGCTATATACACTAATTTTAGGCAACCCTGAAGCCTCATATTCTAAACACCAAAAGACAATGTTTCATCTCTGTGGTGGGATCCCTACCCAAATGATTCAAAGCACCATCTTGCTTTGTAATCTGATGAATTGGTCCAATTAGAAAGTAGTAAATGAATACTAAGGGTGGATCTAAAAACATCCCTAGCCACTTCATTGTTTCACAATGTGTAATCAACACACAAACATATGAAATGGATGGATTCCAATAAGTAGTCCATTTTTGGGCATGATTGGTGCATGGACATAGTAATTTAGGTGGGATCTCTATCCCTATAAAGTCTTTGAGAAGTCTCGATTCACTTGAATTTGATTCAAAAAACTTGAAGTTTGGTTGGGCCAAACATCTAATTTGGATGTTTTTACAATAGTTTGCTCCCAACCAACAATTAATTGATTATTTTTTACCTGATTCGAGGGCAACTTTATCCTAATGGGCTTGAAAATCACATCTAAATTGTAGGAGAAAGTTTTACCATTTACTTTGGATCAATAATACTATAACTTTACCAAGTCGAATCCAAAATGAAAATTGTCCAACTAAGGATACTTTTCTCAAAGACTTTAAGTAAAAGTTCTTGGGAATTGTTAATCTTATGAGAAATTCCTAATTCCCGTTTTCTAGAGTGGACTAGACCCTAGAAAGTCATTTATGCAATATAACATTTTCAATATTCAAAATATAATAAGTCTAAGTTCAATTATTCATTTGATTTATCTATTCGAAGATATATAGACTTGTGAGGAGTCAATTTCTAGATGACTCAAGACTTTAACTACTCAAAGATCTGTTTCAACAAGGTATTGAAACATTTTTCATATGTTTAAGAGAAATAAAATGGATACTCAAAAAGATTCAAAGAAAATCCAAAACATCATTCAATCACAAGATACTAGTGTGGTATCCAACATCAATGTGTCAACCCATTGAGGTTATATTAATAAGTGTTTTACTCAAATAATGCTTCACTTGAGACTATGTTCATGCCTATATTCAATCTTTACGACTGCTTGTTGGGAATGCAAATATTTTGCATTACTTGGAGTCAAAAGATTGAATTTAATGAGTTATATTAGGAACTTGGTGCTTGACTTAGTTAATCTATTCCATAGTTGAAAGGATTATTTCAAAGTCAAAGTCTTATTTCCTTAGAAATTTATGAAATATTTCTAAATCAACAACACTTTATCTTGAAGTTTTCCATAAAATAGGAATAAATATTTATCCTATTCTAAAAAAAAAGATCTTGAAAATTACTTACTTCTCATCTTCTTACTTGCTTGAACTTGAAGTATCTTGAGATCATGCTTTTATGCTCCTTTGAGGTTTTAATTCCCTAGAGGATCAAATCTAACTTCAAGATTCATTCTAGGACTAAAAGATAATTATAAGGTCTGATGTCCCTTACCATCTTTCCTAGATCAATCTGAGTATAAAATATGGTGTCCCATACCACCCTATTTTAAATTCACTTTGAAGTGTGAGTGATATTTTTCCTGAAGTCCAAACGTAACGTGATAAAGTACCTTCTCACTTCAGTTCTTTAAAAGAATTTTGAAGCTTCAGACATACCCTCTTACTTCATATTCTAGGTTTTAATTCCTTCACATGATCATTTCACAATCTTGTGCTTTTACTTTGGAAACTTGAAAACCTTTGGATGGAAAATCCACCCTCTAGGTTTTTCAAAAGAAAAACCATTTATAATTCCAAGTTCTTAAAAATTCTTAAATTCAAGTCCGATTGGTTATACACAAACAATTTGTAGTGATATGAGTTTTTTACTTCTCGTCTTTAGATTCCTTTCTTACTAAAGCTTTTAGTAGGTACCCTGGCTAGGACTATACAGGAATCTATCTATTTCTTAAGTCTAAACATTCACTCATGCTTTTTGGATTTTACCCAAATCACTTTAAGAATAGATAAATCTTTACGTTATAACTTCCACAGACTTAATTACCCTCACACGGTTGTAGACTATGTACTTGAAATATTTTTCTCTGTTTAGACTTGGAATAGTTTACTCTTTTCATAATTTCCATTGGATAATGGAACTTGAATGAAAAACTCCCAAAAGAAATTTGATTTCCAATACTTGGGAAAACTTCATAGTAGTTCCAATCTTAGCTTCTTGGACAAACCTTGCCAAGATTGCTCAAGTCTTGTTGACCTTGTGAAAAGAATAAAGACTTAGTCTTTATAGTTAAGATCTCTTGAGCTATCGAATGTGTCTTTGCTTACCCGTAGGATTTTAAATATCTTTCCCTCAACTCAAGTCCAAGCATATGCTAATGCCTTTCAAATTATAAAGCTACTACTCTCATCAAGATTGATATACACCACTAGGTTATTTCAACCATTGGACTTTAAGTACTAGTACCTGTGGTTTGGGACGTCTTGGGAACTACTTAATATGTAACTAGCTTGAAGAATTTCGTTCTCACTACTAGGGACTAGTTTATTCTTCAAGGACTTGAGATTTATTCTAGGGAATCAAATAACCTGATCAAATGACTTATCTTGGAATATTCTGAATTACTAGAATGATCTATGAAAGAAATTCTTGACGTTTGGACAATACTCTCGAAGCTTTATTGTTGGAATGGTGTTCATGTCTTGATTATCAAACAAGAGGATCATCTTACGACATGTTTTCGTATTTCGTGATGAAATTTGAACTTGAACTTTCATTTCTATGTGATAAACATTCCTTTTCTTGAGTCTAAAAAAATGTTATCATTTTTTCAATCATTTGATGTTACTAGAGTACTTTAAACATAATTCGACAATCCACTTTGATTGCATATTTTAAAGTATAAACATCTTTTGATGATTGAACCAATGTATAATCATTGTACTATGAACACTTCATCATCTTTTTATCACTTAAGAATCATTGGCTTTCTTTCCTAGAAGTGATAGCTTACCAATATTGTGGAAGACCCTAATGACTAAGCTTTACAAACATGTCCAAAAGATACATTATTTCATCTTGAATTTGTGCATGCGTACTAGAGTATCAAGAGAGCTAATGTTTTGCTCCTAGTGGGAGGTAAAACTTGGGCATGCTATAACTACAACCACTTTTATGGTTAAGCATCCCACCTTTTTCTAGAATTTAGCATGTTTACTTTCTTTAGCCTATAGTTAGGTGTAATAATTTTTTCAAGAAAGAAGAAAGTTTGTGTGTGTCTGAAAACATTTTTTTTGGGAAGAAGAGATATGCACAAACAATGCATGCATGAACTCATGTTTTAATGTTATGCACCAAGTGCTTCTAATGCTTCTCATGCTTGAAATAATGAGCGAGTTTCATCACCTTAGACTAGATTTTAATCTTAGTCTATGCAAGTCTTTTCCCTACTTCAAATTTTCCTTAAGATGAAGGGCAAGATAATGAAAACAAGATCAAGCATGAATTGAAAACAATCATCAATTGGAAAATACTTATCTTGAGATCAATCTACATCCCTCCATTGTCAATGAGAACATCCACTCGATGGCTTGAGGATACCTATGAATCTTCCTTTCATGTATCTTCAAAAGACCATTATAGACTTCAAAATAACTCCACATCTTCACAACTCTTCATACTTAGCTTCATGAGTCTCTTGGCAAGAAAAAGAAAGCCAAAACCTAGAATATTAAAAATTAGAGGTAATGCTTGAAACTTCAAAGGTATTTTAAAGAATTGAAGTGAGAAGGAACTCTATCAAGTTATGTATGGACTTCAAGATATATATCACTCACACATCAATGTGAATATAAAATAGGGTGGTATGGGACACCACATTTTATACTTATATTGATGTAGGAAAGATGTTATGGGACATCAGACCGTGGGATGATAACTATCTTTTAGTCCTAGAACGGATCTTGAATTTAGATTTGATCCTCTAGGGAATTAAAAATTCAAAGGAGGACGAAAGCATGATCTCAAGATAGTTCTAGATCAAGTAAGAAGATACAAAGTAAGTAACTTCCAAGATGCTCTTTTATCGGTATAATGAACACATCATTTAGTGCCTCATAGAAATGATCAACCTTCAAATTTTGAGCCCATAAGACATCAGATAACTAAAGAATCGGGTTGATTTTCACATACCATGCAATTCATTCAGAGAAACATTTCTTTCCAAGAAAAGCTTTCTATGCAAAAGAAATCTCTAAATAGATGGCTTGATAGCTTGGGAACCTACGCACTCAATGGTGCAAGATTGAAACCCAATTATTGATGTTAACCCATTTTCTTATTGCAGATGTAAAGGATATTATGTGTTCTCATATCACGAGTGTAGTGTAGCCACTTTACTTCTCTACATCTTGAGAAAGGTTCAGAGTTTGGATCTTGAGTTTGAAAGCATGGCATGCAGCTCGATTTCTGTTTTACTTTGTAAAGCAGTTGGGGAGGTATAACAATTGCATACATAGAAGAAATGATGCAACAATCAAGTTCATTTCCAAGAAGAATAAAGCAGAATCTTTATATCAAGGTATAATCTATTATATAGAGATGGCCCTCTAGTTGGTAGCGAAGTCTGCACATGTTGGTGAGATTGTAGGTTCGCTTATCCTACCTGTCGAAGAATTGAATAGTAGAGTATGATTGCTACAAGATACTCGTGCGGCTACATGCCTGATCAGCACGATCAATGAAAGTAGATTTTCTCTTTTGTATGATGAACTATGAAAGCAATAATGCTATTCATACACAATGAGCTGCAAGCTTTTGGTTCGGAGGAAAATTTCAAACTGTGAAGTCTTATGTTCGATCTACAACTACAACTTCTCAATGACCATGACTTCCTTTTGTTACATTAGGAAAAGAGGAAGCTGAATTCTGAATGCTACAAAGAAACAATAGAGCCCAACAAAAATTGACATCTCATGACGTGGAATAGATAGTCAGTTAGCTTGCACTCAATGAGATGAGAAGATATGGGCTCAAAGGTTCAAATCCTATTGCTGCAAAGCTAAAAAATTTCCCTTTTGCCTCACAAGAAGCATGAGAAGAAAGAGATATATAAGGCTCTTAGATCCCACAAGAAAAAAGAGAATACACATGTGAACATAGAAGCATAATAACTTTGGAGAAGATGATGAACCATCAAAGATCTTCATGAAATCTTGCCTAGGGCTCTTATACCAATGCAAGAGAATGAAAATTATGACCACCACCACGTGCTAGAGAGATGAATCTCCTCCCAACCTTATACTTGTATATTTAGCTGCTCAAATCAATGAGGACCACAAATCTAACTAGAGTCCACAAGTGCATATGCAATCTCCTTCACTCCTTTAAAGTCTTCCACTAGAGTCTACTAGTGTGTTGGAGTGATCTCGAACACTGCTTTAGTACCTTCCACTAGAGTCCAATAGTGGTTGGTGTACTTTCCATTCCAGTAAAGTCACCCTAGACTCAAGGTAACTCACTTTAACTTGAGTTACAAGCCTCTAGAGCTTCTTAAGCAAAACGCCCTCCCCATGCTCCCCATGGGAGTTGAACGCAAGACCTCCTCCTTCACAACCTTGGGACTTAACCACTAGGCTAAGTGGATCACTTGTTTAAGAGAGCACATGAACTTATTCTTAAGTCTATTCTCAAGATTTTTGGCCATACAGACAAGTGATCAAATGGTATCTGATTTCAAATTTGTCTGAGTCGATCGGATCCGTAGATCATAAAATTACTTGATTACAAAAACTAGGTGGATTTGGAAAGCAAAACACCAAGGATTTGAAACTATTTCCTCCCATCACAATCATGTATGCTTCTATTGGGTTGTTCACATCTCTAATTTATCAACTAAGGAGGCATGAATAATTTTTAGGGTTGCTCCTATGTCAATTAAAGAGTCCACTAAGTGATACTCTTCATTTCCAATCCCTAGGTTTAGATACAATTGTATTGGCATATTACCCATTTTTTTTATATTCATTCTATGATACTTGGCTATGGGAATAGGCTCTTCACCCTTGAGGTATATTTTGTTTGGTTCTTGAATCCATTATTTTAGTTTCCTTATTCTCTCTAGAGCTTCTTATCTAATTTCTTGTCAAATTATTTCTTCCTCTTTCTTAGGCTTTTGTGCTCGTAATAGTCTAGTTAACATCTAATCTATGAGAGGTTTGATATATCTCTTAACTCAGTACCCTCTTATGTAATTTGGTAGAATACCTCCATCTAGTATTGCTAGGCTAATTTCTTTGAATGTTTTCTCAAAGTGTATACTAGGACTAAGTATCCAACACGAAGACCTTTGTCTTTAATGTGAGTGTCAGAATAGGTGTTTTTTCCTTCTTTTGGTAGTATGGATTCATACTACTTCCTGTAACCTAGTCTCACGTAACTTATCTATTTAATCCAATTGTTTGTAAAACTCACGGCCTATCCACTCATACTTCTTGGTTACTCAACGATTAGGCTTTAAGAAGTCAATTGAAAGAATTGGATTTTGTCCATAAACTAGGTTAAAAGGTGTACTTCTAATGGCACTCTTATATGCCACTCTAAACGCCCATGGGGATTAATAGGTCCAATAAAATATATTCCCTATGAGAAAGTTCTCACACAAACCATAGGTCTTAATGGAACTTCATCTCTCTTGATTGGGTATTTCATTTGTTGTCACATGTCACAACTTCTCACATAAGTTTTTGCATCCATATGGATAGTTGGCAACTATAGGCTTTCAAATATAACCATCTTTATAGTCTTCTCAACTGCAAAATGACCTCCACCAGCTACTCCTTCATGATCCATTTCCAATATTGAAAGATAGTCTCCTTCAAAGACATATTCATAGTTAATTATCCTTTTGTCGTTTGAAAAGTTTTTTTCCAATTATGACATAGTCTTTGCTTTGTTCTTCCAATGCTTGTTTCATATCTAGGCTTGCTCCTTCTAGGTATGTTTGTGACTTCAAGAACTCTATCATTGGTTTTCTCTAGAGGTACTATCATAGAATAGCTTTAGGATGAGTGTTCTTCCAGAAAGGTGACTTGGCATAAGTTACATTTAGACACATAATCATGTACTTCTTTCTACATGTGTGAAAAATAGACTCCTAAACATCATAGTTCTTGGGTAGTTCCATGAGTTCCTTTATGAAATTTCCAATGATTAATATGATCTTGGATGAATCAAATTTTGTCTTTCATCATCCTCTACACATCCCATTAAGACGGCATTAGAATGTTTGAAATATAAGCTACCTGACACTATGTGACGATTTCTTTTTTCCTAAATTTCTTTGCCTTTTTTAGGGTTGTTTTTATGGTTTGGTCCTTGTGTAAGCATATGTACTGATTTTTCAGCCTATGGTGGACATACTTCTAGGTGAATAGGTATGTGTATGGAAGTTCATCAACTACACCTATCTATGACTCCATGGTTCATCATTAATGAATAATCAACTTTAAAATGCATGTTTCCCTTATTGACCACTACCTCAAAGTATAATTCCATATATAAGAGAAATTATCTAGCTATACTTCCTATATTGCAAAATTTGGGGACCAACTAGAACAAAGCTTAAGGATCAATAAAAATGTTAAATTTGTTGGCTAGTAAGTAATGTACCAATTTCTTAACTACATAGAACATCCTTAATCCTTCTCTCTTAGTAGAAGTATGGTTTCATTTTTCTTATTTCCATTGTCTACTTGGATATGCAATAGGATGATCTAACTTACCTTCATCTAGAAGTTGGGCCAATATACATCCAATCGTGAAACGGGAAGCATCCACATGATTATGGAATGGCTTGTGCCAATTGGGCACTTTCAATATTGGTGCAAAACTAAATATTTTCTTTAATTCATTGAATTCTTGCTTGTTGGTGCAATTAGCAAGCCTATGTTCATTGCTAAGGATATATGACTACACATCTACTTACGACTTCTCATAGAGATCAACATGTGAACTTATTCTTGTTAATTTCATTGCCTTATCTTGGATAAATTGTAAAAGTCAAAAGAAGGAAGAATCTCATGAAGTTAAGAGACTGAATCACGACTCATTTGCTAGAGGTATCAAGCCAATTCCATCACTAAAGTCTAGGACCACTTTTAGCTGTGGGAAACTCGAAATTCAAACTCAACCAATGTGTATAAATACACATACTTTTAGTCATGGGATACATTAGCAACTCTGAGAACATTTGAGCTACAAAGATCCTTCATATTTATCCTCGTAAAAGTGGATTACACCCACGTGGAGTTAGGAAGCTCTAAAATCACAAATCTCTTGGATGCTGAGTCATGAGAGAATCTATCCTATACTTTAGGATTCACCTTTTAGGTAGAAGTTTGAATTTGAATTCAAACTTTGGCTCCAAGCATGACTATAAGAAGAGGATAAAAAGGACCCACGTATATCTCCACCTTTGGAGATCATTTTGGAAGAAGACCATTGTGAAGTGAGAGCTCACATCATAGCTCATTCACCTCTCACACATTGAGCAATGTATGATTGCCAATGACATTGTACTTTACATGTTTTAATACATATAAGATCATTACATTCTCATTTCACTTCTTCGTTATAACCCCATTAGAACAGTGATCTTCTCAGAGCTTGTTCTCAGTCTATAGTTGATCATTTGCAATGATTTAAAGCATGTTAGATTCAGCATACTATCTATTACATGCCTACAAAGTTTTCATGAGCATTGCTTCTTAGGAGCATGAGATATTAATGTACCTTTGCTCATTGGTGTGATGACTGTTGCAGCCCATGAATGTCGGGATGGAGCTATGACTTGCTAAACTTCTTTCTCTGCATGTAGTCCATCCTTTTTTATGAAATCACTCTTGATTGATAGCTTACTAGGATAATTAGAGTTCCCTGAAAGGAATTAAGTCAATTGTTGTTATGCTCATAGAATTGCTCAGTGTTGTTCAAAACACTGAACAGGTGTAAGAACAAAAATAACAAGTTTTTTGTTCTTGGATCAATTCCAATAGATCTATTTTGATCCATCAATTAGTGGATCATATTCCAAGAAATATATATATATGATTATTTATATCCATTAGCAAGCTAAAGAGGCCCAATACACTCTCCAACCATCATTTTTAGCAGGTGTGAAGCAAGATCTAGCTACACCACTTCATCTCTTGTGACTATCCACCATCTCCTCCAACAGATACTACATACATATCATTCAGGGATAGTAGAAGGACCTTCATTGGAATGCCATAAAAAATTATATTCAAGAGTAGAGTTTCGGAAAAAAGGAGTTTCAACATGCATAGAAGGGTGATACAAATTGTTCAAAAACGTTTGAAAAATTACCTATCCTTATCCAAATTATTTGCATGCATCAGCGTTTGTTCCAATAAATGAATCAAGAGATCAATTCTTCATCTACTCCAATCTCTATAGACCTAAAAACCCCCAATCTCTATCTCTCTCTCTATGTGTGTGTCTCTCTGTCTCTCTTTGTCTCCATCTCTCCACACCTTCCTTTCTCAATCTCCACTTGCGCACATGTTGGAAGTTCTTTGTCTGCATATGAATCTCTTTCCTCTATGTGTGTGTGTCTCTATCTCTCTTTTCCATGTTCTTTTGTCCTTGTCAACATAAATAGTCAATCAAACCATCTCTCTCGCTCTCTGCACTGCATGTGTTAGATCCCTGCTTTGAACATCTATATGGCTATCTCTCTTTATGGAGCAGAGAGGAGGTTAGAGAGATGGAACTACCTCTCTCTCTCTCTCTTTCTTTCTCTATGGGTTGTAGGCTATAGCCAAAGATGGAGAGGTGAAGAGGGTAGAGAGATAAAATTCTCCCACTCTCACTCTCAACTATCTCAAAGAGCAAAAGAAAATTTGTACTTGCGAAGGAATTAGAAAAGTTGAATATGACTAAAAATTTATATTCAAACACATTAAGATTCCTTTTCAAGTGTGATCTTATTACAACATTAATATTTGATTAAATCTTCCAAAACCTACATATTGATAAACATATAGAAAAGTTCTTATTCCATTATAGATTTTATAATTGTTTACACATAGAGTTACATACACACACACACACACGAATAACACAATAGGGTTTACACCTATTCACACGTATATGCATAGGTAGGGTTACACACATATGGCTCTACGGTAATTAGGTTCCATATTCTACATTAGGGCATAGGGTTCCATATTTAGGGCTTTAGACATAGGGTTTTTAGATGTACACTTAGGGCTTTTCATATATATAAGGGTTTGTAGGCCATTTAGGATTTAAGATGTAGGCTAGTTAACTAATTAGGATTTTTTCACATGCACACTTAGGGTTTCATACATACATTTGCGCATATGGGTTTTGGGGTAGATACATTTACATGGGAATTATACACTCAATTAGGGTTTGCCTATACATATTAGGGTTTTTAAGATAATTAGGTTTTTTATACACACACATGGGCTTACACACATATACAATTGGAATATATCATGACTCACTCACTCAAAGCCATTTAAGCATCATACATATATATACAAGTGAATGTTTTTTTGTTCTTCTTCTTCTTCTTCTGATATGTACTCAACCATAAAAATCATTAGTGGCACTCATCAAATCGTGATTAGCATAGAGAAATATGAATAAAATGGAAATTAAAATTGAATCTTTATGATATTCCAACCACAAAGGATCTCATCCTGACACTACAACATTTATCACTTTGATGGATAATGCATGAAAGACATATTCGGGAAAAGTTATGGTAGATTTCTTTGATGACATTCTAATCTTCAGAAAATATTATGAGAGTCGTCTAGAGCACTTGAAGAAAGACTTTGAACTGCTTTGAAATACTAAACTTTATGGTAAAGAATCTAAATGTGATTTTTTAATGTAAGAAGGATAGTATTTAGGTCATATTATTTCTAGAGAGGGAATCCAACTTAACCCAAAAAAGGTACAAGTAATTCTTAATTGGTATGAGCCCAATGGTATTCAAGAACTATAATGCTTTCTCATATTAGCTAGATACCATCACAAGTTCATGATTGGATATGCAAAAATAGTTGTACCTTTGATAGATCAGCTCAAATGGAAGCACCAAAAACTCGATTCGAAAGACGAACAATAAAAAAGTTTTCAAGATCTTAAAATTCCTTTAGATTTGGTCCTGGTTTAATAAATTGTAGATCATAAAAAACCTTTCAAATTAGAAACAGACACAGGCTCATCTACAATAGGAGAAGTACTAAGCCAAGATTGTCAACCAATAGATTTTGAAGGTAGAAAGCTAGGTCTTGATCAACAAAACTACTCTACCTATGAGCGAGAGATGTTCGCTATTATAAATGCCATGAAGAAATGGAACCATTACCTATATGGATCAAAGTTGAAAATAGATTTTGGTCAAGATTTCATCAAGTGGCTTGCAAAACAACTAGATCTGAGAGATAAAAAATCTAGATGGGTCAAACAACTACAAGGCTTTGATTATGAACTCAAATACAGGAAAGGAAAGTTCACTGTAGCGGTAGATTCCTTAAATCCGATGCCTATGCTTAAAAATCTGAGGTTTTTCCAAATTCAAAGTGAATTTATTTCAACTTTTGAGGGTAGTTGCAAAGATGATCCACGATACAATCAAGCATGGAAAGCAGTTGAGCAAGCTCAAACTAATGAAGCAAGTAGTTATGAGGGAAAGTTTAAATGCTACCCTCTCTAAGATGAATATTTGCTTCACGAAGATAGTCAACTGGACATACGAAATTAAAAAAAAAAATCAAGTCCTTTTTGAGTGCCACAATAGTGATATATTTAGGTAGTGATGTGTGTGAACACTCTATGATTGCCAGGGCCCCTTTTTCCCTCTTTAGGAGGTTTTTTTCCCCGGTTTGTATGTACGCCTATAGCCCTAATGCGTGACTTATCTTTGTACATTCTCTAGTAATACATTCAGTATTTGTGTTGTGCTCCAAGCTTCTTCTTCTTCCTTGTGCTGTTTGCGTGCTTTTGCAGATGTCTAACTCCAACAATTGGTATCAGAACAGGTCACCGCTTCATCTAGGGCGTCGTCGGCACTCCTCGGGTTGTAGTCTCAGAATCACACAAACTTTGGAGAGCATACTTAGGGTGTTTCAGAGATCAAAGCGGCTTCGCTTTGTGGTGCCGAAATCGTGATTTGAGCTCATTTTGGCCTTTGAACGCACTATCACAGTGCTTATGTAGGCTATTTAGTCTTTTTTTGCCAAAGGTATATACCAGTTTTGGTTCACCAGTATAAGCGTCTCAAAGTCTGCTATAGGTTTAGTAGAATTTGTCTAGGCAATTTTGTTCAACTTTTTGAGATACAGTCAATTTTCTGCATCAAGGTATTTTAGTCACTCGCCATGGCTGAAAGCAGTGATGTATTCCATATGTTGGCTATTGAGGATAAGTTGGATGGTACCAACTACCCGTTGTGGTCGTGATTTGAAGCCATACATCCTACCAAAGTTCATTTGCACTAATTGACGACAACATTCACCTAGGATGAAACTGGGCAAAAGAAATAAAACGGGTGATTTCAATCCTTTATATATTGCTTTTATCATGTATCCTTGTTTGATATCATTGCTTTGGATACATCATGATGGATGGTATGAAAAATGGAAGCTCCCTTTACATACTTCTTGTACTTGCTAGAGATATTATATTTTTATTTGATCCGTGTTCTTTGTTGCTAGACGATCATGTGTACTTCAATGAGTGATAACTCTGTGTGTGGATGTGAGTTACAAAGCATTTGCGTGGAAGAATATGTGCATATTTTTGTACGTATTTACATTTTTGCATGTGTGGTAATGTAAGCATTTGATTGGATATATGTAGGTGCATGTCCTCGCATGCATAAATGTAGTTTGTATAAACACATCTATGAAAGAAATGCGTAAATGTGCTCTAAAGTAACAGATACGCATGTGAATGCGGATGTTTCTTTCTTCCATTAAAAAGGAAAAAAGGGGGACGTGGAGCGTGAGGAGTTCTTTTACTGATTTTGAAAGGGAAGCCTTACCAAGGAAAAAAAGGAAGGAGGAAGAAAAAAAAAGAAGAAAAAAAAAAGAATGTTCAACGTATAATAGTGCTAAGGAAGGAGAAAAGCAAAACCTTTCGATTTACCAGTCTTGTAAACCCTTGTTCTTGTGGGATAAGGGGGGTCCCATGGGTATTATGCTCTTCCTTGTACAGTTGCAATTTCAAAAGTTAAAGTCCGGGGGAGTAGGCCTCGGCTGAACCTCCATTTAAAAAAAAAAGCTTTCGATTGCGCATCTGTGGTTTCTAGCAGTGACTTTCACAACCGACGAAGGTGCTAAAGGGATATAGGGAGGAGAAAAATGTGACCATCATCCTTCAATTTGTTGCCTACACCACAGGAGTTTGCCTTCGCTGCTTCAATTTTTATTTGCCCTTCGTATTTCGTCTCCGTGATTTGTATATGCGCCTTAAACCAGATCTTTTAAAGTACTATTTAATTGAAAGATTTGGAGTAAGTTTGCTGATCTTAAGTTATAGAAATCTGTACAGCAATCTTACTGTTTCATCGAATATGTGGTTGATGAATGTTAGGATGGCTAGACCTTAATGCAGGTAGCTTGACAAATATGTTGATCCTTAAATGGACTGCATAGCTCATCGTTTAGGAGCATGACCTTTCTCGTTGAATGACAACATGTACAAATAGAAATCCAAGGGTGGCTGCAAGCTGATTGTTTGCATTTTTCAGATTAAGATATTTTGGGTAATGTCTTATGCACACTGCCAACTTTGAGTTTAGACCATAGTATAAATATATGTAGTTTATTTTAGTTCAGTTTATTATTATGTAGTTCATAGAGATTTTGTAGTCCCTTTCATTAGTTAGAAACTGAACTATAACTGAAATGGTTTCGTGTATGGTTTCGTATTATCTTTAAAAATTTTATTTTTCCTCTTTTTTTATTTATGTGAAAAAGTGTCACCGTAGTATGTTTTACTTTTTTTTTTAATAAAATTTATCCTTTCATTAGTTATAGTGAAAAAACGCCCAATGGGCTACATCGAATGTGGCCTTTCGCCTATGTACATCGGAATTCAATGGAGAAAGGTTTGGTATGAACCTTCTCCGAGCCCACTAATCTTAGGCTACGCTAACGGGGAGGGGGAAAGAGGTAACGTGGTGGTAAATAATTCCACTTAGGTATCATGGTGGACAACTCGTTGAAGGAGCCATTCCTTCATATTCTGTGAAATTCCATCCGTTTTAATATTGCTGCAGTTGAATCTCCTTTAATTTCTTCCAACTGACCCCGCAAGGTATACACCATATCTAGCCAAATTGCCTTTATTGCTTCCACTGGGGGAGTTTCCTTCCCCTCAAACACCTTAGTGCACCTATTCTTCCATATTGTCCACATTGTTATCCCACTGAGTAGTTCCCACCACACCGCTACCTCCTCTTTGTAACTCTGACATGAGAATGGATGCAGTGGAAGGTTGGAGACTACGCCTCTATGGGTGCTTAATGCCTTGCTATCTCTAGAGCTCTCATATAGTATGTTTGACTGAAATGTTTAATGTTACATTATGAGAGGACTTCTTCAAAAAAAAAAAAAACGAATGTGAAAAGTTAAGTGAAAGCTCAGATACTTAAAAAAAATTACTTGTTCTTCGTATGCTCTTATGTTCTACGATTGATCTATGCTTGCTGAGCTGAAACCCACATCTTCATTATCGTAAGGAGTAGAGGATCTTGCAAATAAAGTGTGAATTTATTCGCTTGTAACATGTAAGGTGAAATTTCTAACTCTTATGAAAATCTCAGTGATTCTCAAACTTAAATAAAGAGAAAAATCAAAGAAATGTCGATTGACTCACTTATAAGTTAAAACATCTTTCCGAATGAACATACAACGTGAACACACAATTATAGAATATCATTAACTTGAAGTACTTGTTAGTTTCAATTTGGGAGTTTAAGAGAAGACGAACATTTTTCAATTAAATCTTGATATAATCAAAATCTTACCCAAAGTAAACCATTTTTTTATGGAAGTTGTCTTACTTGAAGTTCAACAAGTGTGAAAATAAGGGAAATGAAGAGAATCCCGTTAGCCTATTATATTGGAGTATCTAAGATTTCTCTCCTTTCGACAAGCAATGCGACACTGTTATGGGCTTATATGATGCGACATGTATTGGTTGCAAAAGGACTGTGGAATATTGTGTCGGATGTTGAAAGATGTCCTGTTACACCTACGAATACAAGTACTACAAATACAAGTGCTGGAGCTGATGGAGATGGTGTCGAAGATGGTGATATTCTGTAGATTCCCGTTCGTGCTGCGGTTTCTGCTGGACATACTGCAAAGCAAATTCATTGGGATGGCAGAGATACTCAGGCACATGCATTGATAGCTTTGTCTATCAAACGTGCCATTATTCCTCACATTCGCTCTTGGAAAATATCTAAGGATGCTTAGGATACACTTACCATATTGTACCAGGCTAGGAATGAGGCTCGTGTTGCTTACCTCCGAAAACAGTTGGAGAGTGAGCACATGAATGAAGGTGATTCTATGGACAGTTTTCTAACAAAGATCAAAGACTTGAAGGGACAGTTGATTTCTACTGATGAAGTTATACTAGATAACTCACTCATGCAGACTGTTCTGAATGGTCTTCCTGATTCATATCAGTTTTACTTCTACTCTTCGTTTGATGATGAAAGGCAATCCAAATGCCTTGTCATTTGAGGAGTTAGTTTCTGTTCTGTTGCAGGAAGATCAGTCTAGGCAGGACACGTAAATTATGCATGTTGCAGATCAAGCTTTCCTGGTTAGTCAAAAGGGCAAAGGTAAATGGAGCTCATCTACTAGCAAGCAAAAATCTGCAAATGCTGCACATTCGAAGAAGGAAGACAAAGATGAGAAAAAAATCAGAAAAGCATAAGTTGTTTTGCAAGTACTGTAAAGGAAATGATCATATCATAAAGAAATATCCTAAACTGGCTACAAAAGATGCAAAGAAAAAAGAGGCTCGAATGGTTGTTATAGAGGCCTCTACTCCAAAAATAGAGTCTGCTAACTTTGTGCAGGATGAAGCATGGGCATTTACTCTGTTTGCAGTTTTGACCCATCTTCTCATGAGCAGTGCATGTCTGCAGTAGACTCAAATGTTTGGTACTTTGATAGTGGGGCGACCAAACATATTACCTCGCAGCGTAGTTTCTTCTCTTCACTTGTGCCTACCCCTATAGGGAATACTGTTACATGCGCCAACAACTCCTCTTATCCTGTTATGGGAGTTGGTAAGATCATTCTGACTATTGCTGATGGTAGTTCTTTCACTTTGTCGGATGCTTTATTTGTGCTAGGGATCAAGAAGAATCTTTTATCAGTTTCGGCTTTATCCAAGATTGGCTTGTTTGTGAAATTTGTTGATGACAGATGTACAATTCATGATCTATCAAGTGGCAACGTGATTATTGCTTCTGGCATTTTATGTCGTGGGCTGTATAAGCTCATAGACTATGAAAGATTTGTGAATGATTCGGCATGTGCAGTACATGATGCTCAGGCTATGTCAGATGCAAAGCTTTGGCATGCACGTTGTGGTAAAGATTTGGCTCACAAGCTTGGAAACAGTTTGAAAGTACTGATTGAAAGCTCAACTAAAGCATTTGATTGATATGACCGCAAACAAGAAAAACAAATATTGGTGATTTCTATCCTTTATAAGTCCCTTCCATCATGTGTTGATGTTTGGTATGATTATTTCAAATTGCTTACGTTCAACGATTGGTTCTCCGCATGTTGTACATATATGCAAAAGGGGTGTAAATAGATATGATTGTGACTAAATGTGAAAGTGTAAGGAAATGATTATGTGATGTTATGTATGCACTTGATGTGCATAAGTGCTCATAGGCATGGATGTATGTGCATTGGAGCGTACAGAAGCATAAGCTTGAATGTGCATATGCATATTAATGCACATGTTGATATAAAGAAAATCTAGATGTGCGAAATAACATATATTTATATGTGTGTTTGCATTGTGTGGAATCATATGTTAAGTACGAGCATATGTGTACATGAGTGTGCGAAATGTGTGCATGTGTATGGAAATGAGCGCATATATTTATGTATGCATTTTTCTTTGAGAGTACAATGAATTGGAAAGACACACACCCGACCTCGTAAGGTAGAGGCACCCATCTTGGGGAACTTCATGGACACCCATCTTTAGGAACTCATGGATATGTCCAACCAAGATTTGAACTTAGGACTTTCTCTTAGAGATTCAACGCACAATGGTGTCACTCTAGCACAATGGTGAGTACCAACGTGAGAAGATTCACCTCATAATTGTCAATCCGTGGAGACGTGAGGACTAGTATGAAGACTATGAGCAAGTGAAGGCACAAGTGTGTGAGTGAGAAGCACACAAGCATGCACACACATGCACACACACGCGCACACAAGGCAAGAACAAGGAGAGGAACAATGGAGTTCTTTGCATTAGTCAAAAAGTCTCTTACATAAGCTCAATTCACAAACAATCTAACCTCAAAAATGAGCTCTCTAGCTCTTTTTATAGTTTTCTAACTAGCTTTGGTCTTGTCCAGACCTAGTGTCCGGCCTAGTTAAAAATTAGGTTCTAGAGCCTATTTGAGGGCTCAAACAGAGTCTAAAAATTATGAAAATTGATATGTAGCTAGTTCTAATACTCCTCAAGCTCGAGGACTCCTCGACTTGCACAAAATGGAGTCTATTCTACCAAAAACGGAATTTACAATGTTTGTGTAGTGATTAAAATCACTTGAGTTGTAAATGGTCCATGGAAAAAATGATTGGGCCTTGTTGCCGTATTGTGCATGACTCCTCCGTTGCACTAGTATGCTCTTCATGTGACTTGTATGCCAACACGCCCCTCTTCCTAGCGTCTGTCGCCCCTGACAGACCTCTGTTCTATCGGGTGGTCGATATAGTATTGGATGACATTGGTGGCAAGTTCGTGTTCTCCTATCCTTAAACCTCTTGCTAGATCAGCTTCCAATGCATCCCAATTTATTGCGCCAGGGACCTCTGGTTGCGGTGTGGTATAGTACTCAGAGTACATTGCTTGTTCACAAGGAAAGAGATGGAGCAGGTGTGTTGGCTTCGGTGCGAAGATCTCTGAGTGATACTCCCAGAAACCTGATCTGAACATTTCTTCGAAGGTCTGTTTGTAACATGCAGGGAGGTATTTGATGCGTGCATGCCAGGCGTAAGCCACACAAATACTGGGGGTGGTGCTCATGTCATACACCAAATCATAATTTCCATTGGTAAACCCCGGTAGACGTACCTGTGGTGCGGCTTCATTTCTAAAGGTTTTCAGGACTACCTGCATCATATCTAAAATCTTAAGCATCATTTGAGCTGCCACATCTGGCATGGGCTTCAATCGTGGCATCCAATGTCGAATTGTTCCCATCATGTATGCTACCGACGGTGGTCCCTGTGGTGGCGCAATGTACGGGTAGTTTAGCCATTCCTTGCATTGCGTGTTGTTTTGCACTTTGATATTGAATGCCTTCCAAGACCTGCGACGTGGAATTGGACCGTAGCATGGATTGTATAGGAGATGTAAAGGCACGTTGTTCCATGTGCGTAGCATTTCTGGATATGTCTCTAGAAGTTTTTGCCGCCAGGTGGGTTGACGAATTTTGCCTTTTTGCACCTTTGGAGGAAGGTCTTCGGGTTGAAATTGGGTAGCAAAGGTAGGAATCTTTCCCGTGACTCTCTGTATTTCTGCATTATAATCAGCCAGGATAATATAATAAGGCCTGTATTGGAGTTCAGATGAGAGGATAAGGCGTCTCGATGACAGGTTCTTGAAGTAAGCAGATTGTAGCACAGTTTCCTCTATGACCCTCATGGCCTGATTTTGCACTACTGTGCGCTCTTCATGAGAACTCCCGATTTCCTCCACTTGACGTAGCCATGGAGGCCGTGGTGCTTCGAATGTGTCCTGAGCTTCTTCCGTTTGTCGGCCTCCTGGGAAGGGTTGTGGGTCGTATTCTTCTTCAAATGTCTGTTCCACAAGAATTTGTACTACTTCTTCGTCGGTGGGAGCCTCTGGAGGGGAAGGTGGTCTCTCATATTGTAGTAGACGTGCTTGCAATTCGGTGACCTGTTTCTGGAGATCTTTTAAGGCCTCTGAGTCTGTGAGAAGTGAAGCCGCGGAGGAGGTGGTTTGAGAGGCTGCAGGCTGCTATTGTTTCTTTTTGGTGTTTCTGCTTCAGTTGACCCAGTTCCTCTGATAGCAGGTCATGTGCTTCAAGCAGCATGGCATAGTCTTCCAATATGATCTTGATATTGTCGGGGGTCACTGCTTGAAACTTTGATGGGCTGATGGGTGCCCCAGGTGTGCTTTCGATAGCTGCTTCTAGGTTTTCCTGATTTTGTAAGTGCAGGCGTCGATTCTCTTCATGAGCGGCAGCAAGATATCGCTTGAGTAGGGCCATATTTCGCTGAAGCTTTGAATTGCGTCCCAGCTGTGTCCGTAGATGACCTTCTACCACTTGTATTGCTTCCTGATCTGTGTTTTGTAACTGTACCTCCAATATGATATGAGCCTCTTGGAGAGTTTGGAATTGTGTGTGGAGGCGAGCATTTTCCTCCTCTAGTGCAGCAAGGCGGTGGTGTAGTGTCTCCGAGTGCTCTTGCAGGCGTTCATTCTGTTGCTGGAGCTGATTGTAATCTGTCCTTAAGTTTGATATACAAGCTAGCATGGTGTCCAATGCATTTCCTATAGATGAGGGGGTGGTGTTTACAATGGAAGATGCATGGGAAGGGAATTGGGGAAGGGGAAGAGTGAATGATGTGCCTATTGAAGACGTGTGTGTGGGTGAAATTGGTGGAGGGGGAATGGGAGGAGGTGGAAGCGTGGGGGGAGGGGGAGGTGCCGTGGGTGGTGAAATGTCCATACTTTCAGGAGTGGGTGCGAGTGTGGGGTCTACCATATACATTGGAATGGTAGGTGGTGTGTGTGTGAAAGTGGTGAATAGATGAGAAGTGGGGTGGGGAGCTGAAAATAAAGGGAATGGTTGAGACCTGGGTTGAAAAGTTCTAGCAAGGAAGTTATGGAGGGATTGGAGAAGTGGAGAGATGGAGGTCGGGGGTTGAGGTTGTAGAGTTGAGGAGGGCATGAAGGGTTGCGTGGTAGCAGGGAAACCCATGAATATGGATCTAGGGTCAGGATGACCTATGGCTGAGGGCATGGGGGATGGTTGTCCTAGGGCAGGCTCTATGAGCGATTCGGTGGATTGTGTAGTGATGGGGGTTTCTTCATAGATTGGGTTATCAGAGGTGGAGAATAGGGTTGAACTAGAGATGGGAGTACGGAAGATGAAGGTTGGTTCGGTGGGTTGAGTGGTCGAGGTGATTTCCACGGTTTCTGCTCTAGGAGGCGATGGTGGGGGTGTGGGTGGTAGTGGCTCGGTGGATTCCTCATGGGTGACTGGGTGCTCTTGGCTAGCAGTTTCTGTTGCTTGGGAGGTTGTCCTGATGGGTTCGGATGTAATAATTGGCCCTTCTGCCGTTGTAATGGGGATCTGGATATTCTTACCTGAGCGTGGTCGTGTCTGGAATCTTCGTGGATCATATTGAACTGGAGACCTCCTAATGGCGGTCCGCACTGCTTCTACTACCCCATATGTTTCTGCCATCAATAAGAGACCTTCACTATATTCTGAGTCAACTCCTGCTTCTTCCAATAGCTGAGTCATGAGTACTCTACTGCTCTGTTCGGTGAGCAGTTGTTGCGATCGCACTCGTTCCATAATTTGATACAGCCTTCGGAGTTCTGCTGTATAGGCTGGGGCTTCAGTGGTCTCCTCTTCATATGCTCCTTCTTCTTCTAGGTGTCCTTGTTGTTGACCTTGCTGAGCGTCACTCCAATGTACATGGCGGCCGTCTGTAGATTTTCTTCTTCTTTGTGAAGATGTGCCTTGTTCTTCTGCATCTGAATAAAACTCTACATCAGAGAGTTGTGTACTTTGTAAGAATGCTTCGAATTCCTGGGGATCCATTCCTTCAGCATCTCCAGTTGTAGCAAATTCAAATTCAGATGGAGCAGGAGGAGCTGAAGGGGTAGCTTGTGTCGTAGTTTCAGATCCAGACCTGGGTATCCTAATGGTAAAGGGAGGTACAGTGGTCTCCCCTCGTGGCGATACTTCAGGAGTAGTCAGAACTTCCCTTGTCTGGACACAAGGGATCGCACCCCTCATGCGCTTGGATTGATGTGTGGACGTCTTGAGCTTCTTAAACATTTGTAATTGTGCCCAAGTTAAGGCACGTTCAATGGGAACATCGTATGCTAGGCACCGGTAAATAATGCGTGTGATTGCACAGCAACCGTTCACCACTAATTTCCTAGAAGACCTTTTTTTTGCTTCATACAATTGATCTATAATCCATACCGGCAGCTTAATTGGTAACGCACCTGCCTCCGCTAAGTAGAGAGCGAACCAGATTCTTTTGTGTGGTTGTGTGAAGTGGTCTTGGCCGGGGAAAGCAAAATGTTGCATGCACATACGGAGAGGGATGGACACGTTTGGTGTGAGTGCTGCCATGTCTTTAAGCTTCAATAGTTTCCTATCCTTCATGTTAGTAGGAACGAGAGCATCCTTCTCAGAAGGTACATGTGTGCCGTGCATATTCAAAGCAGCACTCACCAACTCCACAGTAAGTTCAAACCTCTTTAACTCGTTGTTACCCAGCAAGGAAGGAAGAACAAATGATCCTGGTTTGTCCTTTTCTTCATTAGCTTGTAATGTGGAGACCAAATAATAGCATCGAAGGAGATCCGGTTTAGGTAGTGGTGCTTCAAAGTATTCTGCTAGCCCTGCACGTTGCCATATGGTCTGGAGATCCTCGGTGTTCTATAGAGTCTCAAACTCCTTGGAGAAAAATTGGAATCGAACCCATGATCTGTCATACTCGCACTTTGACTCCCATATATACTTGGCCTCTCCTAATGGACCTGGCATGCCATTGAACCAATGAGAATTGGCATGGACTCTTTCTGTGATCCCTGTGGGTGGATCCGGTACCGGGATATGCTGAAGGTGTTGCAGCTCCATAGGTCGTTCAGTTGGTGGCACATCCACAGGTAGACTATCCACATCGATTCCTGCAGTAAGTATTCCTACTTGTGAGCTCGGACCTGTCGCTTCTGCCATGTTACTTCTTGCCTCCTGATTCTGTGAGAATATAGAAACATGTGTTAACATTGTAAAGGACAAGTTAGAACCGTTTTTGTCCCCATTACACCATTATCATGAGGTTTGGGATAGATTAGTAGGTTAATAAGTGCTCGGTGCTTGTGTGTGTAGTTAGGAATTGGTTGGACCTAAGAACTAAGTGGAATGATGTAGTGTGAGAGTGACGTAGTTAGTAGGTGGGCATAGATTTACAACTAGGGTCCGGGGGTTTATTACAAGTTTTAGGTTGCCAAATGCAGTGGATGGGCTTTGATCTTGATTTTGTGGAGACTCTGAAGAGTTTGATAGGGGTATCTGCTTGAAGATGAGGCTTTTTAGGGACCCATTTACAAGTGATTCTACTAGTGCTCATGGAGGAATATGTGTCCGTGCGTGATGCGTAAGACTGGGCCTCAGATGTTCGAGTGAGTGAAACATATTGTACCGGTTGCGGCCTTGGTGTAGCTATTTGAGCCCGCAAGCAAGCCTTAGGCACCCAGATTTGTCGTGATTGTGGGCTGGCCTTCATTGACTTCTTGGGTACCCAAATAGACTTCACCTTCGCAGAAGAATTAATGAAGGACTTCTCATTAGTGTCATGTTGTTGACTACTAATAAGAGGTTTTGGCCATGGGGTCGGCCTGGTCTGAACAGGGTATTCGCCTTTTCGCCTCCATACTTGCTTCCATGGCTGAAACAATATGCTTTGCTCCTTTTTTTGGCTTTTAGTATCGGTAGTGTTCTGCTTCTTTTGTATTTGATCTGCCGTGGGTTGTTGCAACCTTCTGGTCTTTGGAAAAGAAGGGAGTTCCGTCCTCTCCCTGGCTCCGTTGTTGAGATTAGCCTCTTTCTGCATCATACAGTTTTGGACAAAAATAGCATTGTCAACTTCATGTGCGCCCCTGGAAGGACCAGGAGTTTGTGCCTTGCCTAGTTCCTTGAGTGCCTCATTTTCCAATTCAACTGTAATTCGGCTATGATCTACCCATACCTGAAGAAGTCCACTTCTTAGGTTGAGGTTGACTGCATGATCATAGATCCAGTCCTGACCCAAGACAAGAGGCTCAGTGAGGTCCTCATCTTGACACACTAGTACTTTGACTGTCATCACTTCGTCTTGAATGGAGATGGGAAGATCCACCTCGCCCATGCAAGGAGTTTCCACACCTCCCAATCCTATGAGATATGCTTCTATAGGATCGACAGTTAATTTCAATTATTGACAATAAGACAACTTGACAGCACTAGTGGATGCACCTGAGTCAACCAAAGCTCTCACAATCTTTGCACCCTTTCCTTGTCCTACTCCTAGGGTTACAAAAGGCTGTCGGTCGATTATTCTATGGGAATGCCCACCTGAAGTCTCGCACATGGCCATAGGATAGCCTACAGATTCTTGAGTGTCAAGCATAGGCGGGTCTCTACCTTGTCTCCTCAATTTCATTCGTCGGATGCGTTCTAAAGCTTCTGCCTGTGCTTCTTCTCTAATTCGTTTCTCTTCTTCTTTACGTTTCTTGGTAGTGTTGAGTCGATTTAGCATCTCTTCAGTGAGGGGTTCCTGATATAACTTGACTCTGCATCCACTTATGTAACTTGGTAGAATATCGCCCTCTAAAGTGGCTAGTTGAACTGCGCCACTTGTGGAGATTCTATTGATAATCATTGGCCCGTAACCTCTTTTCTCTAATTTCCGTGCATGCTGCTTCAATGTGTAGACTAGGACTAGGTCGCCTGCTTTCAAGCCTTTATCCTTCACATGTGTATCAAAATATGCCTTTTGCCTCTTCTTCGCTGCATAGATTCCTGCTGCAGCTGTCAATCGTGTTTCGCCTAGACGTTCAAGATCAAAGATTCGAGAGGAGAGTTCATGGCCTGTCCAGTCATGCTCTTGTGCTACTTTCAATGTAGGTATCAAGAAGTCAATGGTAGCACTGCATTTTGGCCAAACACCATCTGAAAGGGGGTGGCTTGGAGTACCGTTTTATAGGCAACCCGGTATGCCCAAACAACATGGTGTAGCTGTTTGTCCCAATCAGAGCGTTTATTGTTCACTAGTTTAGTCAGCACATTGCATAAGATCTTATTAGTGCTCTCAGCCTGGCCATTAGCTTGTGGATGATAGGGGGCCGATTTCTTATGTATCACCAAGAATTCTTGGAGAAGGTTTTCTATGACTTCATTCAAGAAGTGTGTGCCTCTATCACTCACCAACTCTATTGGCAATCCGTACCTCGTGAATACATTTTCAAATAAGAACTTTGTTGTTGTTTGAGCATCATTTTTTGTAGTAGCTTTCGCTTCTACCCACTTGGTTAGATAGTCTGTGGCCACGATGATATATTCAGCATGTGAACCCTTAGCTGGGGGATTAATAGGACCAACAAAGTCTATTCCCCATTTAGAGAACGCACGTCCGCCCATCATAGGCTTCAGTGGCATCTCATCCTTGCGTATAAGGTACTGAGTTCTCTGACAAACATCACACCGTTTCACATAGGCATGTGCATCCATGTGAAGGGTTGGCCACCAAAAGCCTGCAAATAGTATTGCCTTGATTACCCGATCTGGTCCAAAGTGTCCCCCTGCTACACCTTGGTGAGCAGTATCCAAGATTTTGAGATATTCACTCTCATGGACACATAGTCTCAGGTAACCATCTTTACCACGCTTGTATAGATTGTCACCAATGAGTGAATAATCCTGGGCTTCTTGTTCTAAACTCCTTTGCCTAGCCAGAGTCATGTCTGGAGGGAATGTTCTCGTCCTTAAGAAGGATACTAGAGGTTCACTCCAATCTGGCACTATGGACACTTGATAAAGAGTGGCATGTTCCACAGGTGGTTTAGTGCAGCAGATTGGGCATTCCTTGCACAACTTTTGGACATCAGCCTCCATAGTCGGCCAATGCACTCCGAGTCTCCTTACTGTCTGTAAGGTTCGTTGCTTTGAGTAGTGTTGCTCTAATGCACCTACATGTGCTAATTGCAACCATTTAGCGTGCTCATCCTCTTCCACACAACAAGCCAAGATCCCTTGATCTGTGTGCTTGTACATACTTCCTGCCATGATGTGATACTTTTGGGCTTTTACTACCTCTCTATCCTGTGTGTTTATTACTGGGTGGTTAGGTTCGTATGTCAACACTGGTACCAATGGCTTAGCCCACTGCGGCACCACTTCCAAATTAAACAAGTAAGCATCAGGAAGGTCATCTGACACTCCTTGTGGGGCTTCTCCCGATGTGAGCCTAGAAAGGTGATCTGCTCTCAAATGAGTCTTCCCTTTCCTTACCACAACCTCAAAATCATATTCCATTAGCAAGAGAAACCATCTTACTAATCTTCCTGTATTGCATGGCTTGTTTACGAGGTATAGCAATGCCTGATGATCAGTAAAAAATTTAAACTTATTTGCAAGCAAATAGTGTCTAAATTTCTTAACTGCATATACCATGCCTAAGCCTTCTCTCTCAGTAGTGGTATAATTTTGTTCAGCTACATTCAATTGTCTACTAGCATAGGCAATTGGAAGATCCATATTACCTTCACCAGTAGGTTGTGCAAGCACACATCCAATGGCATAATTGGATGCATCCACATGAACATGGAAAGGCTTATTCCAATCCGGTGTGGTTAAGATTGGTGCTGAACATAATCGCCGTTTAAGCTCATTGAAGGAATTCTCACATTCCTCAGTCCACTCAAAGTTTGTCAGAAGTCCGTACAGAGGCTTTGCAATGATGGCATACAGGTGTATAAATCATCGGTAATAACCACAATGCCCCATGAAAGCTTGTACTTCCTTGACATTCTTTGGCCTAGGTAATTCGGCTATAGCTCTTACTTTCTCTTCATCTGTAGATATGCCATTCTTTGACACTATGTGTCCTAGAATTTTGCCTTGCCTGACCATAAAAACACATTTTTTTGGGTTTAGGCAGACTTGATATTCTCTACATTTGTCAAAGATTTGTCTTAGTTCAGGAATATGGGTTTGTCTAATGTTGGAATGAGCACAAAGATCATCAACATAGACTTCTAAGTTCTTCCTCAGGAACTCCTTAAATACATGGCACATCAGCCTTTGGAAGGTTGCGGGAGCATTGGTCAGCCCGAATGGCATTACCCTAAAAGCGAATATACCCCACTCTGTGGCAAAAGCCGTTTTATGCTGATCTTCTGGTGCAATGGCCACTTGATTGTAGCCAGAGAACCCATCTAGGAAGCTGTACACTTCCTTGCCTGCCACCCTTTCTAATAGATGATCAGTGATAGGAAGCGGGTAATTATCCCTGATCGTGGCTGCGTTAACCTTCTTCAAGTTAATGCATACTCGTAATTTGCCATTCTTCTTGGGCACCACCACAATGGGGGATACCCATTCAGTGTGCTCAATTTCATAGATAAATCCAGCTTCAATCAAGCGGTCTATCTCTTCTTTGATCTTGGCAGCATAGTTGTCATTGTATGTGTATGGCTTTTGTTTTGAGGGTCTAGCCTCTGTAGTCATGGGAATCGTATGTGAGCATATGTCCGGGTCCACTCCTTTCAAATCCTTGTAACTCCAAGCAAATACATCTCTGTATTCTCTTAGCAAGGCTATCAGCTCATGCTCTTCTTCCTCAGTGAGGTCATGTCCTATGTAAGTGCACCTCTCTTCTCCTTCTTCTATGGCTACCACTATTTTCTTGGTGGTTTCTTTGTTATCATAGGCCTCTCCCGATTATGCCTCTCGTTTAGGCATTCTAATCATGACTCTCCTGTCATCTATCTCATACTTCTTAAAATTTTCCGGGACCTCAAACAAAGATTCTTCCTCTTCTGGTGTGACTTCTCTCTTCTTTCTTTTCTTTCCTTCTTCCTTATGGGTTACATGTGTGGCTAGCCTTACATCCTCTGTAAGCTCTCCGTGCTTCTGGGGTTGAAATTCTACTTCATAGAAGTATTCTTCATCTGATGCAAAAGGTGGGTCCATAATGATTGACTCTAGGTCGGAGTCACTCGCATCCTCAAATGCATCAGGGCTAGGTTCACACTCTTCTAAAACTGCCTCTCCCATGATTGGCTCTATGGAGAAGACTGAAATGTCATAGCCATCCTCATCACAGTGAGGTGTCCATTGTTCTTCATTGATGGCTACATCCATGGTTGCTAGAATTTCTGCCCAGCCGTGAGGTTCGAATTCTTCGTCTGGAAAACTACAGGTGCATAGGCTGGGTCTTGGATTGATCTATGGGTTTCTTTTGCACCTATCTCCCTGGCTTTTTCTCTCTTCTCTTCTTCTACTACTACCTTACACATCCATAAGTGAGTGTCTTCATGCATCCATGAGGATCCTGATCCTAGGGAATGCACCGATTCCGTATCATCTTTGGCTCTATGGATGGGGTTCCATTGGATAGGAGGGACATCTCTATGAGAGTAATCCTTGAGATTGACTTTGGTTGTAACACCTAAGTGCTGCAAATACAAGGAATTGGTTCCCCAATCCTGTACCACTTGCAACTGCCGCATAAATGGTCTTCCCAAAATCATCTCATAGGCTTGATTTTTGCTAAAGTTTCAGATAGCAAATGTGTGCTCAAACTCTACACCACAAGTAGTGAGAGTTATCCCCTCGAGTAGTCCTAAGGGTCTTTCTATGTGCCCGTCAGCCATCTGCAATTTCATTTTCGTTGGCCTGAGAGCTGGCTTGCCCCATCGTTTCCATAAGGAAGTGGTAACAATTGCAACTCCTGCACCTGAGTCCAAGATGGCCTTGGTTGTGTATCCCTGATGAGTGATGGGGAGATATGTGTTTCCCTCTTCGCCCTCACTCATGTCTCCTATCTTGTCTAAGGGTATTTCTAGCACTGTTCTCTGGGATCCTACCTGGGAACGAGGTTTTGCTATCTCGGGCACTTGATTGGCTACATGTTTCCACACTTCTGGTCTAACCTTAAGCAGCTCTTCCAAAGTGAGATTGCACTGCACTTTGGTGTTCTTCACTACCTCTGTGTTCCTAGGTATGACTGAATCTTCGTTTCTTACCATGATTGTAGGTGCTCTCATACAGGTGGACTTTGCTTCCCATGGGCCTGTGAAATGGGGTAGTTCTTGTAAAGAATTAGACTCAAAGTCTAATCTTTCTTGAGATTGGGCACTCTCCTGCTCTCCATAAATGGAAGGAAGGTCTTGTGGGAATTGATCGTGTGTGTCATCCACAAGTTCAATGGGAGGAGAAACTTCACTCTCTTTAGCCCATTTCTCTTCTTGAATCTCTCGCAAGAATTCTGGTGTGTATTGATTCATAGAAGAAGAGGTGTCTGGCTCCGTAGAGTTAGGCACGTAGGCCTCAGGCACATAGGCTTTCTGGGTAGGAAGACCTGCTCTTTCACTAGCCTTGTCATGGTGTTGAGGGACAGGTTCCTTTTGTGATTGTGCAATTAGATTCTCTATTCTTTCTAGGGAGGGGGGGTTGTCTGGTTCAGTGGAATTGGGCACATAAGCTTTCGGTGGGGGATGGGTCATGTTTTTGCTTGCTTTATCTCTTTCTTGATTTTTTTCTTCCTTTGCAGATCTTGCAATTATGCCCTCCAACTTCTCTAGAAGTCCATCCAAGTGTAATTGCGTCTTGGTTGAGCCCGAGTAATTGAAAAGGCGATTGGCTTCAAACATAGTCTGAGCCAATGCGACCATTTTTGCGCAAAGCTTGGTTCTTTCTATCTCTAGGTCAGCTCTAGGGTAGCACTTGTCATGATCCGTTACACTTGGCCCTTCTTGGATTCTGGCCTGATATGCTTTAAGCATCATGACTATGTCTTCAGGAGTGGGATCAGCTAATACTGATCCTGCTCGGGGTGGTGGGTGGGTTACGTGGGGTGTATTAGAGGGTGGAGGGATGGAGGGTGATGGGGATGGTAGCGGTGGGAATGTGTGAGAGTGCGGTTGAGATGTGATCTCTATGATTTTGGCCTTGGTTTCTCGTAGACTTTCCTCAAGTTCACTCATCTTCTTTGCCCATTGCCTTTTCATACGTTCACGGCTATCTCTCCAAGCTCTTGTTCTCTTCTTATTTTGGCTCTCAGTATCGCTAGCGTCTGGGCTCTTTTCCTGGCTTACCCCTTGGTTTTGCTGCAATGCTTGAGCTCTAGTGATTACCTGCACTGGTGCAGTGGAAGTGACACTTCCTGTGGAATTGACCACTAACCCAATAACATTAATCGGAGTGATTTTTGGCATATTGCTGGGATTCTTGGGACAATCTCGTAAGAGATGTTCCTTTCCGCACTCCTGGCAAAAGCCTTGGATCGTCACTGATTGGGGTTGTGTAGGTACAGGCATGGGGCAATCACGTATGAGGTGATCACCCTGGCATTTGAAGCAAGGTCCTCTAGGAAAAGGGGGTCGTATCTGCCTAGGTTGAGGTCTAGAGTTGGGGTTTGTGTACATGACATTAGCATATTCAGGCTCCCAAATAGGTTCACTCGGTTCCTCACTGTAGTAAGACTCACCATGTTCAGGAGACTGCATATAGTAAGCCTGGGGACTATCAACATGTGTAGAATCAAAGCTATGGTCACTGGGATCACTTTCTGAGATTAATGGTGTTACTGGGACTATCGCTCTATTCAGGTTTTCTTCTGCAGCAACATACTTGACCGGAATCACATTAGTAGGAGCAGGTGGTTGCTGTGCTAGCACTGGCTGGGGTCTCAATTGGGCCTGATATTGCGGTTGGTAATTTTTGCTGAGGCCTAATATACTGTTGTGGTGAATATTGACTCTGGTATCTGCCTTGTTGAGGGTATGGCTGAGGGTAGGTTTGCCTAATCGCTTGCTTATTGTATGGGTAGTCCTGTGCTGAGTGATTTGTGTACCTTCGCTCTATGGTGCAATATTGGCTGCTAGGGTTCACTTGGGGTTGAGCCGTGATGGGTGTTTTGTTTTGGACTCCAAGTTGTCCTCTCCAATCATGAAGTAACAAAGAATCAACAAATCATCTTTATTTTGTCAATCCTAGGAATATCCACAAGACCACAGCCCCTTCAAGATAACAGAGTCAAGGAAATAAGAGATTGATGGCTGGATTGCTGAGAGAAATTGAAGATGAAGAGAAAATCTTGAGATTACCATAACTAAGGCAAATCTCCATCATTTCCTATGTTCTTTATGTCAAAACCATGCCATTTCATTAGCAGAATACAAATATGAACTCAAAACTGAAAAATATCACCTGTATCACCAAGACGAGACAATCGCGATTCTGTACCAACAGACGATTTTCACAATTTTGAAACTTTCTGCAGTCCTTTCCACTCATTTACAGCAATAGGTCCCTCCCTTCATACAACTTACTCAGTAATACACAATTAAGACTCACAAATCTCCATGCTTAGACAAGAGACAAGCTCACACATCAAAAGAAATACACACAATAAGAGAAAACACGATTTTGCAGAAACTCTTTCTTCTCTATTGATAGCTTGAGCAAATGGCTAACCAACCTCTCCAAAATAGAGAAAATTGACTTATATACATTTTCAAGTGTCCCTTTTCACACTTGAAATTATGTCTTTTTCTCTAATTTTCTAAAAAAATGCTATCTAAGAGTTTCTAAAAATTCTACAAAAATTACATAAGATCCTCAACCACATAAGGAAGACTCTTCCTTATTTTTACAATCATTGCATAAATATTTTACAATTTTTTTTGACTTTTTACTAATTTTTTCATCAAAAATGCTCCTTCAAAATCACTCCTTCCAACATCCTTCCCCTCCTAAGCCTTTCGGCTCCTGACGAAAGATTTTCTTTATGTGAGCTCAGCTTTATTTCTTCTTCCTTTGATATACTTGTGACACCAAGTCATGGCTCTTCCTTTCTGTGACATTCAAATTATTAACCATTTCGAATAAAGCTTTCCTCCATTGCACTGCAGCTTCAGGCTTGTCTATAACATCCTTCTTCAAAT
Source organism: Ceratopteris richardii (assembly GCA_020310875.1). Taxonomy (NCBI): domain Eukaryota; kingdom Viridiplantae; phylum Streptophyta; class Polypodiopsida; order Polypodiales; family Pteridaceae; genus Ceratopteris; species Ceratopteris richardii. Next base: position 104,751,430 of record CM035413.1, on the reverse strand, counting down.
ATTCTGTGTAGGCAACTTCATAGGCAGTAAGTCTTGCTTTTGTAACAACTGATAGGTTTCCAAAAATCTCTGATTCCCTCTCAAAAAATCCATAATCGAAAGCATCCTCAAAAATCTGTAAGTAATGGCTACCCAAAAATATAATTCTGCTGTAGTAGGCCATTAAGCAGATCCTATCTGGTGTCTCACTTAAATCAAACAATAGAGCATCGGTTGGTGAATTAAAACCTATGTAGTTCAAAATTCTGATGTCTGTATCAGTGTAGGTCTCTATACAAGCTAGAATCAATCTCATTATTCTGACAAGTAGTATACAGGCTGGATCATTAACATCCTTATATGTCGTTAAAATTGATTCAGCAGCATTCACCATGTAGTTTTTTGTAGGCCAAGTACCTGCCTTTGGACCTGCTATTTTTGGAAAATTCAGCCACTTTGCTGGAATCTGTCCTGTTTTCCTCCTTTCCCAAAAAACAGTCCATTCTCTTCTTCTGGCAACTGGACAATAGGCTGGGTTTATCTTTAAATTCAAAGGTGCCTCTTTCCAGATTTTTCTACATTCCTTATTGGCATCCAACCACTTATTCCTCCATTTAGGATTTGCCCTTTCAAATAACTCCTTCGTGACATTAATATCTTCTTCATACTCAAGGTACTTGTTCGGAGATAGCCCTACTCTGGCTAATTGATAATTCTTTATACTCTCCAAGATCATACAGAAAGGTATTCCCAATCCATCTGCAGCCCAATGATGCTGATCTGGATTAATGCCTTTATTCAGAGCAAATTTAACTATTTGATCTTCATATTCATCATGCATTTGTCTAATAAAACCCATTCTTGCTTCTCTACTGGTCAATAACTTCTGTACAAAATCTTCAGAAGATTCTTCCTCTGTTCCTTTGGCTGCTGACTCCTTGTTCTCTTGTTCCTTGTCAAAATCCCCTGTTTCATATTCCCTGTTGTCTGTATCTTCTGCCTGTACTTGATCTTGAATTTCTTCTGGAACTTTTGATTTCTCCAACTGTTTCTGTAGTTCTTCTATAGTCATCTTTGAACTTTTGTCCTGAGCTGCCCATAACTCCTTTTCCTTCCTCCACTCACCTCTTTCTTCCTCCATCTTTGCTTGCCATTCACTTCTTTCCTTCTCTACCTCCAGATGTAGTTGATGATATCCTCTCATTGATGTGGCAGCATGAGTGTTTGCCTGTTTCTCCATTTCCTTGGCCTCTTTTAACTCTGTTTGAAGTCTTTGGATTTCCTTATGCAGCTCTTCCTTTTCTTCTTCTGTTAACTGAACAGATTTGCTTCCACCTTGTAGTTGACCTTCTTCTAACAACACTTTATTAATCTCTTCATGTGCTCTGGTCAAAATCTGATAAGATGTTTGTAAAGTTCTGTATCTTCCTCCAATGGTTTTTAATTCCATATCCATTTTGGTATTCTGCTCTGATAACTTTACACTCTTTTCTTCCAGATATTGTATCCTATTCTGCTTCTGAACCTCAGCTTCTTCCAAAGCAATGATTCTATTGAGATATTCCTCATTCCTTTCCTTTATCAACCTTAATTGCTCTGTCATCTGCTCTTTTTCTTTCTTGTGTTCTTTGATAATCAAACTGCCTTTTTCAAATTCTGATTCAGCCACCATTCCTGATATGATCATATTCCTACTAGATGGTCTGAATTGTTCAATGTTGCTCATAATCATTTGACAAGCTGATCTTATATTTTTGGGTATTCTCTCCAACCCTACTTCTATTTCTGTCTGTCTTACTTCAATTTGCTTGTCTTCTTTCTCCACATCATCTTCTTCTGCTGCTGTTTCATCTTCTATGTCCTGCATATCTTGTTCTTCATCACTGTGATCATAGTTTTCTGTATCCTGATTGTTATCATCCTCTTCATAAACTAATGCTCTGTTATTTGCACTCTTTTGCTCCGAGAAATCTGAAACTTTCTTCTCTTCTAATGACTCCTTTTCTTCTAATACTTGTTGCTTCTCTGTGAAGAGCTGGTCTCCCTTAATTTGTATCTCCTTCTCTTGTGTTAGGGTTTCCTGACTTTTATTTGAGTCCTTTTCTACAGGAATTTGTTGAACTTTCCTGAGTTGGTCTTCCTGTTCCTTCTTTTCCTGAGCTTTAACTGATTCACTTTCTTTTGTACCCGTAACCTGGTCATTACTTTTCTCTTTCATGCATTCCTGATCTTGCTCCTCAATATCCATAAAATCTGCTTCCACTTCCTGTTCTTGATCATTCTTAGATGTAAATTCCTCACTGCTTTTTATATCCTGCAGCACATCCTTTATACTTTGAACAATGCCTTCTTCTACTACTTGTCCCAATTCCTCTTGAGTATTCTTTTCTGATTCTGACTCCTTGCTATCCTGTTCTTTGGATGCATCCTTTTGCTGATTGGTTGAGCTAAGTACACTGCCAAATACTTTCTTTGCTAGTTCCTCCAAACTTGCAGTCAATTTTGCATTTAATTTGAACTGTGTCTGTGATGGGTTAGTCCATATTGAATTTTTGTCAACATTCATTATTCCGGAATTGTCTTCATTTCTCTTCTGGTCTTCCTCTTCTGTCATCTTTGCCTTTCCTTTTAACTGCCTTCTTTTTTCTTCAGCACTCTCTTGTGGAACTATTTCCTCCTATGTCTGCTTCTCTTGAGATTTCTTACTTGAATCCTCAGGTGTTTTCGCTTTTTCCACAGCCTGTATAGCTATATTGGGAGTGTTGGGTATTGACAAGTTTAAACTTTTTAGCAAAAAACTCTCAATGTCGCTGTCTGAATCAGATGAGAATCTTGAAGATCCTCCTACTTCTTGTTCCATAGGTTTTGACACTTCCATCTCTGAGGTTAGCTTTTGTGTTTCTTTGGTAGTTACCTGTCTCACTTCTTTTATCACAGGTTCATTTGCCATCTTTCCTTTCCCTTTCTTTATCAGCTTCTTCTTTTGAACAGGTTTCCTTGGCATCTTCTTTTTCACTATCACTGTAGTTCTGGCCTCTGGAGGTCCTTGCAACTCCTTGAAGTATGCCAGCAATTCTACCTCCTTCTTTACAAATATCTCCTCAGTTTCTGCTGCCATCATTTCTTCATGCAATGCTTCATAATGTTCCACCTCTTCTTGAATCCAATCAGTGGCTTTACATGAAAAATCTTCCAACATTTTTTGATATTGTGCCTCGTATATGGCTCTTTTGCTGTTTCCTTGAGTGAGATAAGTGTAAAGTTGTTCTTTGCTTGTCTGCGGAGGATGAGGTTCACTGGAGGATTGCACCTTTTTCTGTGCTGCCACCTGTTCCTCTCTTGTTTCTTCCGTCTGTTCTAACTCTACTTTTCTGGGGTCCAACTTTCTTTTCTTTACTGGAACCACTTCCTCAGATATTATTTTTCTCTTCATTCCTGTTCCCCTCATACGAGTTTGTCCTTCTGATTCTCTTCCCAGTGCTTTCTTTGGGGAACTTTTGATTCCTGCCATCAAGTTTCTGAAGTACTGGGCTTCTGGAGCTAATTTCAATTGTTCTTCCATACCCAAGATATGATAAATGATTTTTGTCAAAAACTGTGCTCCATTCATGAATTTCTTCTGCTCCCAGTGCTTTGCTGCTTCCTTCAGCTGTTCATGGATGTAAGGTGAGACATCCATCACCCCAAATGGCTTGGTTTTATCTTTGTTATTGAACATTAGTAGAGTTACTGGCTTATGAGGCATGGTGTACCTTGGTAATTTCGGAAAACAAAAGAACTGCAAGAACATTCTTATAGCATATTCTTCATTTTCTTTTCCCTTGAAATCAGTGAACTTTACATACCCCGTATAAGTCTCCTTATTTTTCTTGACAAAACTTTGGTCCAGTTTAGTGCCCATGGGATAGAACTGTAATGCGGCTCTGATATGTTCTGCTTTGATGACTATCCCTGCTTCCTGATTGTCTTTATTCTTCACTTTACATCTGAAGTAGGCATCATTGCCTTTTCCCACTTCCTCTAAGCTTCCCATCACTTGAGCTACTCTTTCAAAGTCAATAAAGAAAATTGGTTCTTCTAAGAGCTTGTGCAATCCCACAGCTTTCCATCTTTTGAGGTTGACAGAAGTTTTTTGAAACCTGTAGAATTCTTGGCACAGCATGGTATACTTATATCCTCCCACTGTAACTGTGAAGATATGCTGTCCTATCACTCCCAGAATTTCTTTAAGTTCTTTTGCTATTTTTTCAGCTTCTGGGATTTCCTGATCTTCTTCGGATTCTAAGTCCACTTGTTCTTCAGCTGCATCATTGTCCAAAAACCAGTGTCCTCTGGACAAAGTGACTGAATCAGCTTTGAAGTCGTGAATTGCCAACTCTTTTGTATTCACCATCCTGTATTTATATATAACAGAAAAGAAAATACTCCACCCACATGAGTCACAAGATTTCATAAGAAAATACTATATTATTCTGGAATGTTACTGACATATATAAAAAATATGAAAGACTCAATTTTAAGTGAGCATCACAGGTGTAGCAAGACATCTATTGTGCTCTCTCCAATTGTCACTTCCTTGCTCACAAAACAATTCCTGAATTGGAAGAATGATGCTAGAAAAGATGATTTACTGAAGAAACTTGAAAAAGTAATGGTAAAAAAGAAAAATGATCACAAAAAATTAAAAATCACTAAAACAAAACAACTTTTTTCCATAATAAATTACTCTTTCCCTCCCTATATCTTGCTTTGTGTTCTTTTATTTTTAGAAAGAAAATCAAGAAACTAAAATATATTTTTCTGGATTTTTATATATATATATATATATATATATATATATATATATATATATATATATATATATATATATATATATATATATATATATATTTTTTTTTTTTTTTTTTTTTACCTTCTTTCCTTCCCCTCCTAATTTTCTTCTAAGGGGAAAGAAGGAAATATTTTTTTGTCTTTTCCAAAATTCCAAGAATAGGTCCATTGTGGATTATCTCTCTTCCATTGACCTAATTCTAATTTTTTTACCCAGTAACATTTCACTCCATCTGTCCTTCTGTTATGGAAATATCCATGCTCTGTGGATGAACATTTTTTGACATTTTTTGGCTTCCATATCCATTTTGTTTTTATTTCCTGTTTTGGTAAGCCATAATTGTGCATGACCTGTTTCCATATTCTTTTTGTTCTGTTTTGTTGATATTGCAACTTTGGCAATAATAGTTTTCTCTGTTTTGTCTCCTCCTCAACCTTCACCTCTTCAGTCTTTTGCTGATCTTGAGTGTATGAAGCTTGATCACTTTGTATTGTCATAATGTTCCTGTCCTTCATTGAGAAAGCAAATCCTTCGAGATGTGGGTCATGAACATCCATATGATCTACCTGCTCTTCATTACTCAGAAAGAACATTAAAAACTTTTTGTCCTTGATGGTCAAATTAAGCTTCATTTTTTCAAAATTTAAAATGACTTTACCTTGTTTGAGCCATGGTTGCCCTAAAATCAGCTTTTCAGTCATTAAATGGTCTGGCCATTCTTCACAATCTATCTCCATATATTCATTATTAAATTTAATTTTAATAGAAAGTGAAGATATGCTTTGAATGTTTTTCCCTCCCAGGGTTTTGATCAAAATTCTGCTTTCAGCTCTCTTAAGATTAAACTTATTGATCAAGGCTGAGCTAATTAGATTTACTTGAGCTCCCGAATCTATCAAAACCCTTATGTTTTCATTCTGGTAATTCATCATCATCACAGGCAAATGTTCTTTTTGTTTTAGAGTGTTTTCGCATACGCATACTTGTTTCAATTTCCTAATTCTTTCCTTGGCTTCTAGTTGAGCCTCCTGTCTAATACTTTCTTCTTCTTTTTTCCTATTTTGGGCCTTTTGCAACCTTCTCCATTCCTCAGTAGTTAATGGGCACTCATACCTCTTTACTCTACATCCACTTATGAAATTTGGCATGATTTCCCCATCAATATTGGCTAACTGAATAGCTCCACTTTTGCTTATCTGATGTATGATATATGGCCCATGACCTTTTTTCTGAAACTTTTTCTGATGTTCTTTGATTGTGTAAGCTAAGACCAGGTCTCCTTCTTGTAGATCTTTGTCTTTTATGTGAACATCATGATAAGCTTTTTGTCTTTTCTTGTTTGTGTATATACTCATCACTGCTTGGAGTCTCGATGCTCCCAGTTTTTCTAAGTCTATGACTCTCTCAGATAATTCATGTCCTGTCCAATTGTATTGGTTACCCACCTTCAGTGTTGGAATAAGAAATTCCATGGGTAAAACTGCATTCTGGCCATACACCAAATTGAATGGTGTAGTCCCTAAAGCTGTTTTGTATGCCACTCTATAAGCCCAAAGAACATGATTCAATTGATAATCCCAGTCATTTCTGTTTGTGTTGACTAATTTGGTCAATACATTGCAAAGTACTTTATTATTACTTTCTGCCAACCCATTGGCTTGTGGATGATATGGGGCTGACTTATTGTGACTAATCATGAAATAATTAGTCATGTTTTCTATGATCTGATTCAAAAAATGAGTCCCCCTATCACTTACCAATTCAATTGGTAGTCCAAATCTAGTGATAATGTTTTCATACAAAAATCTAGCAGTGGTGTGAGCATCATTTCTTTTAGTAGCTTTGGCCTCGGCCCATTTTGTCAAATAATCTGTAGCTACTAGTATGTATTCTGCATGAGATTGTCTGGCTGGAGGATGTATTGGTCCAATAAAGTCCAATCCCCATTTGCTAAAAGCTCTGGCTGAAATTAAAGGAATTAATGGCATGTTATCTCTTTTGTTTGGTTGGCTTACCTTTTGACAGACATCACATTTTTTCACATAAGTTCTAGCATCAGGAAATAGGGTTGGCCACCAAAAGCCAGAATATAAGATGAGTTTGGCTGTTCTATCACTTGAGAAATGTCCTCCAGCTTCTCCTGAGTGTGCCATTTCCAACATCTCTAAATACTTTTCTTCTGGAACACAGATTCTCAGATATCCATCCATTCCTCTCTTGTATAATTGCTCTCCTATGAGTTGATATTCTTCTGAGATTACTTGTAGATTTCTTGAATCAGCACCAGCTATTACTTGTTCCCTTTTCTCCTTTCTCTTCAACTTCTCAACAATATTTTCACTCCATCCAGGGTTTTTCTGAAACCAATATAGAGTTATTAATTCTGCTTTCTGCCATGTTTGACATTGTTGACAATTATCAATATATCTCTCCACATCTTGAATCTTATTTGGCCAATGTACTCCCATCCTATTAAGGTTACTAAGAGTAACAATTGTAGAAGCATGAGTACATGGATTCCAGCAATGAGCTTTTCTTACATATTCATGTTGCTCTTCTTCTGGAGTACAATATTCCAGTATACCTGACTGATTGAGGTGATACAAATGTCCAGCTAACAACATGAAATTCCTGCTTTGTAACACCAGATGTGTATTATTTGCTAATGACCTACAAGGTCCCATGGTTAGCAAGGGAATTAATGACATTGACCATTCAGGAACACTTTCCACCTTGAATAAGTATGTATCTGGCAAATCATCATCTATAGGTGAACTAGGTTCTTTTGACTGAATTCTTGATAAATGATCTGCTCTCAAGTGTGTTTTTCCTTGTCTAACCACCACCTCAAACTCAAATTCCATTAGTAAAAGAAACCATCTTACTATTCTTCCTGTATGACATGGTTTATTTACTAAATAGAGTAGAGCTTGGTGATCCACAAAGAATTTAAACTTGTTGGCCAATAGATAATGTCTGTATTTTTTGACAGCAAAGATCATTCCCAACCCTTCTCTCTCAGTAGTTGTGTAGTTTTTTTCTGCAATGTTTAATTGTCTACTTGCATATGCTACTGGGAAATCTAATTTGCTTCCTTCTATAGGTTGTGCTAACACACATCCCAGAGCATAATTTGAAGCATCAACATGTACATGAAAGATTTTATCCCACTGAGGTGTTTTCAAGATTGGTGCTGTCACCAAACAAGTTTTTAATGTTTCAAATGCTTGGTCACATTCTTCAGTCCACTCAAACTTTGTGATGAGGGCATATAAGGGCTTGGCTATATCAGCAAATTTGTATACAAATTTTCTGTAGTACCCACAATGTCCCATAAAAGTTTGGAGTTCCTTCACATTTGTTGGTCTAGGAAGCTCTATTATGGCTTTTATTTTCTTCTCATCAGTAGAAATTCCATTTTTTGACACTATGTGACCCAACATCCTTCCTTGTCTGACATAGAATACACACTTTTCTGGGTTTAGGCATACTCTATATGTCCTGCACTTCCTGAATATTCTTTCCAAATCTTGTAAATGATCTTGTCTTTTTAGAGAAAAAGTGCATAAGTCATCTACATAGATTTCCATTACATTTCTCAGGAAGTCTCTGAAAATATGACACATCAACCTTTGAAAAGTTGCTGGGGCATTGGTCAATCCAAAGGGCATAACCCTAAAAGCATAAACCCCCCATTCTGTAGAAAAGGCAGTCTTATGTTGGTCCTCTAAAGCTATTGGTACTTGATTGTATCCAGAGAAGCCATCTAGAAAACTATAGACTTCCTTTCCTGCAACTCTCTCAAGAAGATGATCTGTTATTGGCAGTGGATAACTATCCCTTATAGTTGCTGCATTTACTTTCTTCAAGTTAATGCATACCCTAAGTTTCCCATTCTTTTTTGGCACCACAACTATAGGTGATATCCATTCAGTGTATTCTATTTCATAAATGAAATTAGCAGCCAACAACTTGTCAATTTCTTCCTTTATTTTGGCAGAGTATTTGTCATTAAATGTATAATGTCTCTGTTTGCTTGGTTTTGCATCAGGTGTCATAGGAATCTTATGCTCACAAATTTTTGGATCAATTCCTTTCAAATCTTTATAACTGTAAGCAAATACATCCCTATAGTTTTTTGCTAGGTTCCTTAATGCTTCTTCTTCTTGTGATGTCATGTCATCAGCTATTACTATTTGTCTCTCTTCTCCCTCTTCCTGTGTAATTACAATGTTCTTTGTTTGTTCTTCATTATCATATGCTTCCCCTTTCTTCTTCTCTCTTTTTGGTTTCATTCTCAGAAGTAGTCTGTCTTCTACTTCATAAGTTTTAAAGTTTGCTGGTACATCAAAGTATTGATCTCTGTTTATCTCTTTCTCTTCCTTTTCCTTTTCCTGGTCCCTTTCTATTTCTTTGTGTTTATGTTCCTTGTATTTGCCTGAGATTTTATCTTTGATTGCATCCTCAGCTTTTACTGTTTCCAAATATTGTGATTTTCCTTGTGTTAATATCATTTCCTGATTTTGATCCTCTTCTCTTTGTGATACTCCTATCATGTGTATGCCAATGTGGAAGATATCAAATCCTTCCTCATTTTGGAATTCCACTCCCACATATTCCTCACTGGCCAAATCCATTGTAGCTAAGATTTGATTCCATCCATAAGGCTCAAACTCTTCATCTTTGAATTGTTGAGGCACATAATTTTCATCTTGAATTTCTCTTTCTTCCACACAATCTTCTCTCCTTAACTTCCTTTTCCTATTTGTGATGTTTCTTAATATGTTACACTTCCAAACTGCTGATTCTCCTTCTTCCTGATCCTCCCTCTCTGATTCTTCACTTTCTTGTTGATTTTGATGTATTTTATACCATTCTCTAGGAGATATGTCACAATAGTGGCCATTTCTTAAGTTTACTCTTGTTATTCTCCCCTGGCTCTGAAGATATAAACAATCATTACCCCAATCTTGTACAATTTGCATTTGTCTCATGAAGGGTCTTCCTAGGATAATTTCATAAGATGTGGATTGTGGAAATTCTACTATAGCAAAAGTATGCTCTATTTCTATGCCACATATGTCCACAATCACTTTTTCCCAAATTCCTAGGGGCTTTTCTATATGACCATCTGCAAGTTGTAATCTCATTTTAGTGGGTAATAATTCCTTTCTTCCCCATTTCTCCCAGGTTTGTTTAGTCATTATAGCCACTCCTGATCCACTATCCAAAATGGCTTTTGCTGAATGTTTTTCATATTGTAATTTTAATGTTGAATTCCCTTCTTCTCCTTCACAATATCCTCCTATTTTGTCAATAGGAATATACCATAATTCCTCTAATTCTTGTGTTGGTGAATGAAGGTTTTCAGATATTGTTTCTTCCTTGTTCATCTTGTTTTGTAGGTGAGGATTTTGTTTCAACAAATTTTCCCATGTTGTCTGACATGTAATACTACAATGTTCACCTAAACTCATTTGGAATGTAATGTGTGGATTGCCTTCTTTATCATCTTCCTTGGTTTTTGTTTTTTCATGCTGATCAAATGTTCTCCGAGAGCTGTCTTCTTCCCCTAACCTGAGTTGTGTTTCCTGGATAATTTGCTTGCATTTTAGCATCCTTTCATGCTCTAAATCTGGTATGGGATAAGCCAATGCATGATCTGCAGGGCTTGGTCCCTCTTGAATTCTTCCTTTGTAGGCTTTGATTAGGGTGTCTAGGCTCTGAGAATTTCCTAATTCAGACAGATTCTGGGTCTTTTGATTAGGATGTTTTGAATTTGTTTGTTCCTGACTGTCTTCTTCCAGACTTTTGCCCACTTTTCTTTTCTTTTCCCATTTCCCTCTCTGTCTATTTTTCTTCCCTTTTGATGTGGAACCTTCATTTTGTTCTTTAATTGTTCCTTGTTGTTTGGCTTGTGCCCTTGTTATAACATTAAGTTCAATTTGATCATTGTCACTCAATTCCTCTTGTTCCATAATTTTGACTGTTTTTAAAGGTATGTTATTAGGTGTGTTCTGTTGTTTTTGGGGATTTTTTGGACAGTCCTTGATCAGATGTTCTCTACCACAATCCTTACAATATGCTCCCTCTATCCTGAATGTTGGAGGTTGTGGACAATCTCTAATGAAATGCTCTCCCCCACACCTATAACATGTTATCCTTGGTCCCCCTTTGAATTGAGGTTTTTGATTGGACATGTAGTTGTTAGTAATGTACATGAATGTTGCTGTGTCCATTTCAATTTTTCCATTTCCTAGATCTAGGGCTTTAAGCTCAGGTTCCCTAATTTCATAATCTTCCCATTCTTCCTGATGTCCCTCACTCCATTGATACTCCTCCTTATAAGGTGATCTGAATCTTGAATTTCCTTCATCAATGGGTGTATATTTGACTGGTACCACATTGGTTGGAATGGGAGGTTGTTGTCCCAATACTGGTCTTGGTTGCTCAGTGTAACCTGATTCCCTCTGAGCCATATAGTCTCTTTCCTTGACAGGTTGTTTGTTATAGAAGCAATCCTCCCTGGTATGGTTTGTCCATTTTCTCTCTAGTGTACAATACTTGAGTGTCTTTCTATCTTGTAAGTGTTGTGGTTTCTGATAAGGGCATTGTTGTGCCAAATGATTTTCTCCACAAATATAACATTTCTTGTTTGTGTTCATCCTAGAGTTTATCAGATTAGTTTTAGTGCTTACCTCTAGGGCTTTAGCAATAGCCTGAGCCAACTCTTCTGCTGGAGGGATTTTGTCTTCATAAGATCTGGGTTGATCAAATGCTAACAAATCTTGACCTCTGTTGTCCTCCAAATCTATTGCTTCTTTCACACAGGCTGCTAAATCAGGACATCTCCTATAGTACACTAGGGTCCTTAATTGGGCACTTTTTAATCCTTCAATGAATAAGGATACTTGTTTTGCCATGGAGGGTACTTCTTCCCTCGGGCATCTATCAATGTACTGCTTAAACCTTCTGGCTGCTTCCCTTACATTTTCCTCCTTTTGTTGTTTGAAGCTGTGTATCAATGTGGCTGTACTATGTTTGATTCCAGTCTTAGAGAATTCACCAATGAAAGCTTCTAAGAAAGATTCAATGTCTAGGTACATTTCTTTTCTCAAAGGAATGAACCATGACAAGGCTGGCCCTGTTAGGGTTAGACCAAATGCTTCAAATTGTACCTTGTAATCTTCTACTTCCTCTGCTCTAATTAGTTGTCTAAACTCTGCAGCATGAGCATGAGGATCTGAATACCCTTCATATTGGTTTTTCATGCATTTGGCTACTTGATATGGTCTAAGCATCCTACCCTGAGGTTGCCAATGAGTTCTTCTTCTGAGTGGGAAGTCATTGTTTCCTTCTGGTTCTCTGTCAAAGGGATTTGGTGAAGCATGTGTCCTTCTCCCATAATTTTGCTCATTATTAGTGTAGTTTTCATTTGGTCTAGGTATGTCTGGTTGTCCCATGTTATGTTCCCAAGGTCCTTTGTCAGCACATTGCCCTAGGTCATTTGAATTTTCTGGGTCTTGAGAGAAGATGTATACACATCCTTGCCTGTCTTCATATCTTCCATCTTTGAATTGGGCTACTGGAGTTATATTCAGGGGAATTTCTAAATTTCTCAGTCTAATGAGGAATTTATGCATTCCATCCTGGTATACATAGGTTCCAAACCTATTTGTATACATGTACTTAAGGATGTTCCTAAAATCCCCAGTTTCTATTGACTCATTTGTTTCATTTAGGTTTTCCATGTTATTTTCTTGGCTTAAACTTCTTCCTGATCTTTTATTACTTCCTGGCTCTTTTTCCTTTCTTGTTAGGTCTTGCTTAGAAAGTGAATTTATTTTATTTCCAGACCTTAGTATCATTCAACTATTTTTGACAAATTTCTGATGCTCAAAGGAGTGTTTGTCACAGTTTCCTAACCAATGTATTGGTTTTCCACGATTTTCTGTTCAAAATTGTGTGTGTTTTAATTTTCTTTCTATGTTTGTGCTTTTCACCACTTTTTAATGAAATTAGGGTTTTTCTCACGATTTTCTACTGCCAGTTGTGTTTTTTCACGATTTTCAGATGAAAATCGTGTTTTTCACGATTTTATGATGCATTTGGACTTTTTCACGATTTTCTGTTTGTTTTAAGTTTTTTCACGATTTTGTGCCTACCTGTGAGTTTTTTTTTTTTTTTTTACAATTTTCTGATGAAAATCGTGTTTTTCACGATTTTCTACTTACTTGTGAATTTTTCACGATTTTCTGTTGAAAATTGTGTTTTTCACGATTTTCTACCTACTTGTGAGTTTTTCACGATTTTCTGTTGAAAATCGTGTTTTTCACGATTTTCTACCTACTTGTGAATTTTTCACGATTTTCTGTTGAAAATCGTGTTTTTCACGATTTTGTGTTCAAAATCGAGTTATCCACGATTTTGAGTAGAGAATCGTGTTTTTATTTTTTGTTTTTTGCGATTTTGTGTCAAAATCGTGTTTTTCACGATTTTGTTCACAGAATCGTGTTTTTCACGATTTTGTGTCAAAATCGTGTTTTTCACGATTTTATGTCAAAATCGTGTTTTTCACGATTTTGAGTAGAGAATCGTGTTTTTGTTTTTTGTTTTTTGCGATTTTGTGTCAAAATCGTGTTTTTCACGATTTTGTTCACAAAATCGTGTTTTTCACGATTTTGTGTCAAAATCGTGTTTTTCACGATTTTGTGTCAAAATCGTGTTTTTCACGATTTTGAGTAGAGAATCGTGTTTTTGTTTTTTGTTTTTTGCGATTTTGTGTCAAAATCGTGTTTTTCACGATTTTGTTCACAGACTCGTGTTTTTCACGATTTTGTGTCAAAATCGTGTTTTTCACGATTTTGTGTCAAAATCGTGTTTTTCACGATTTTGTTCACAGAATCGTGTTTTTCACGATTTTGTGTCAAAATCGTGTTTTTCACGATTTTGTGTCAAAATCGTGTTTTTCACGATTTTGTTCACAGAATCGTGTTTTTCACGATTTTGTGTCAAAATCGTGTTTTTCACGATTTTGTTCACAGAATCGTGTTTTTCACGATTTTGTGTCAAAATCGTGTTTTTCACGATTTTGTTCCCAGACAATCGTGATTGCTCACAGATTGTAAAAACACGATTTTCTTAAGGAAATCGCGTTCTGGGAATCGCGATTTTGTGGGAACTTTTTCACAGAATCGCGATTTTGAGTAAAACTCAGAATCGCGATTTTGTCCAATTTTTTGGCAGAATTTCAACTTATGATTTTTTTCAATATTTTTTCACTTAGAGAATCGCTTTATCAAAATTTTAACATGCAATGAAGAAATTTTTTGAAAAACATTTTTTTTACTGAAAAACAATAAAAAACAGGAAATCGCGATTTCGTGTATTTACTATTTCCCTACTTTTTTGTGTTATTTTCTCACTTTTATGCAAAAAATATGTACTCAAAATGCTACTAGATTTTTTACCTTGCTTGCCAAGTTGACAAAAATCCAAAAACTTGCTTGTGGCTGAAAGTCGCGATTCTGCTGCTTCTGCACACACTCTCTCTCTCTCTCTCTCACTCTCAAATGAATTTTTCTTTGAATTTCAGGTTTTTATAGTGTTCAGAAAATCACGATTTTGTACTCAGAAAGTCGCGATTTTGTTCAAATTTCAGTTTTTCACACTCTTTCACTTATTCCTCTTCACTTATTCAATCTTAATGACTCCCTCTACACTTTCTTGTGTCAAGTACCCAAATATACCATATTTTCCAAAAAATTTTCTTTGCAGAAAATCGCGATTTTGTGTAGGGAATCGTGTTGTTTTTTTTTTTTTTGTAGATCTTTTCTTGTGCAAATTTTGAGTATTCTATGTCCTTGCCTTCTCTCACTATCCTTCACAACTTCAATTCATGAGTCACCTGAAAAATTTTTCAAAACAACACTTTTTTACAGAAAATCGCGATTCTGTTCAGAGAATCGTGTTTTCTAATTTTCTGGTTTTTTGATAATTTTTTTTTCTTTTTTAAGTTTTCTTTCTCTTTGTTTTGCTTCAATTTCTTCTTTTCTTTGTAATTGACTTTGCTTCTGATTTTTTGCACCAAAATCACAATCTCCCTCAGAAAATCGCGACTTTGTGCAGAAAATCGTGTTTTTCTCTATTTTTGATTTTATGCCACTTTGAGTAGTTTTTTTTTTTTTTTTTTTTTTTTTTTTTTTTCTTTTTGATTACCTTCAAAACCTTTCAACAACTTCAATTCAACCTTCACTTATAATGAAATTTCAAAAGCAATTACTTTTTTCAGAAAGTCGCGATTCTGTGCAGAGAATCGTGTTTTTCAATTTTCTGGTTTTTTTGATCATTTTTTGCTTTCTTTTCCAGTTTTTCACAATCACTCCTAACCACAACACCTCACTTCAACTTCTTATCAAGAAAGGAAATTTGTTTGATTGTTTTTGATGAGTTTTGTGAATTTGTTTGGTATTTTTGCCCTAAAAATAAAGGTGAACACTTTACTTAGGGTTTCTGGTTTTGGAAATCAACTGATCCTATGGTTCTTGATTGGTTATGAGTTTCTATGTCCTTGGCTATCACTAAAGTACCAAAGAAAGGTTCTCCAATGAAAAAGTGTTATGAAAGGCAATCAATTTTTGTAAAGATAAACTCAATCATATGATTTTTTTTTCAAAATGCAGCACAACTCAAGACTTAATGCTCAGACTTGGTCAACAACTGAATCCCTCATTCCCACATCTAGCTACTTTAACTGTCCTTTCCTTAGCATCACCATGTTATCTTCCCAAGATCACCCATGGTGTCTAGTACTTGGGCAAAAAGAAATCTAGAAATGCAAGAATAGATTCAAGTTACCTCCATCTTCAGCTTCTTGGCTCAAATCCTCCACACACCTGCACTTTTACTTCACCAAATTGATGAGCAACTATCAATCTACAAAAATTTCAGCACTTTCACTTCTACAAGACATCCATT
Organism: Ceratopteris richardii; assembly: GCA_020310875.1. Taxonomy (NCBI): domain Eukaryota; kingdom Viridiplantae; phylum Streptophyta; class Polypodiopsida; order Polypodiales; family Pteridaceae; genus Ceratopteris; species Ceratopteris richardii. Next base: position 104,735,643 of record CM035413.1, on the reverse strand, counting down.
GCTTTCTTCTTCCCTAAAGACAAACAATGATATCTACCTATTCATGTGCACTTTTCCTTATTGATGAGCTTTACCTTGTTTTCCATCATCAACTGAAGATCCGGCAAAGGTCCAACTTCAAAGAAGTTCTTGGAATGATCCCCGGCAACGGCGCCAAAAAATGTTTTGTTTTGGACTCCAAGTTGTCCTCTCCAATCATGAAGTAACAAAGAATCAACAAATCATCTTTATTTTGTCAATCCTAGGAATATCCACAAGACCACAGCCCCTTCAAGATAACAGAGTCAAGGAAATAAGAGATTGATGGCTGGATTGCTGAGAGAAATTGAAGATGAAGAGAAAATCTTGAGATTACCATAACTAAGGCAAATCTCCATCATTTCCTATGTTCTTTATGTCAAAACCATGCCATTTCATTAGCAGAATACAAATATGAACTCAAAACTGAAAAATATCACCTGTATCACCAAGACGAGACAATCGCGATTCTGTACCAACAGACGATTTTCACAATTTTGAAACTTTCTGCAGTCCTTTCCACTCATTTACAGCAATAGGTCCCTCCCTTCATACAACTTACTCAGTAATACACAATTAAGACTCACAAATCTCCATGCTTAGACAAGAGACAAGCTCACACATCAAAAGAAATACACACAATAAGAGAAAACACGATTTTGCAGAAACTCTTTCTTCTCTATTGATAGCTTGAGCAAATGGCTAACCAACCTCTCCAAAATAGAGAAAATTGACTTATATACATTTTCAAGTGTCCCTTTTCACACTTGAAATTATGTCTTTTTCTCTAATTTTCTAAAAAAATGCTATCTAAGAGTTTCTAAAAATTCTACAAAAATTACATAAGATCCTCAACCACATAAGGAAGACTCTTCCTTATTTTTACAATCATTGCATAAATATTTTACAATTTTTTTTGACTTTTTACTAATTTTTTCATCAAAAATGCTCCTTCAAAATCACTCCTTCCAACAATGGGACATGCGTTTGCCATATGGTCAACACCGCAAGTATAGCACCTCTTTACTGGGGCAAATCTAGGAATTTGTTTACTAGAGACGCCTAGTTTTTGAGCTACTTTTTCCGCAAGTTCCTCAATTGATGTGGATTGTGAGGAAGAGAGGCTAGAGGTACTATCTGAATCTTTGTAGATTTTGGATAGCTCTAACTCCTCCCCTAGGTTATCCTCAATATCGATGCACATGCGTACACATTCTTCTATAGTCCGGGGGTCCTTCAAGTACACATATGATCTCAATTTGGTACTTAGCAATCCATCCAAGAATAAAGCCACTTGCTTAGCGGCTGTGGGTAACTCAAGACCAGGACATCGCTCAAGATATTGCCTAAATCTTCTTCCTGCAAGTCTCACAATCTCTTGCGGGGTCTGCTTGAAGCTGTATATCAATGAGGAAGTATTATGCCTTATGCCACTTTTAGAGAATTCGATAATGAATGCCTCTAAAATTTGATCTATGCTTCTAAACTGCCTCTCGTTTAGTGGCTGAAACCATGTCAGGGCGGTGTTCCTAAGGGTTAAACCAAAGGCATTGTACTGCGTGAACAGGTCTTCAACTTGTTCAGCTCTCAAGACTTGCTTAAACTCGGCTACATGATCGTAGGGGTCTCCAGTGCCATTGAAGTAGTTTTTCATGGACTTAACTAGCTGGGTCGGTCTCAAGGTCCTCGTGTGCTCTCTTGGTCTTGGCAAAGGGAAATCATCGGCATTTCTTCGGTTCCCTGGGGCTCTATGTCCTTCAGGTTCCCCTCTATTCGAGTCCATTCTCGTTCTTTCTCTTCCCCAAGAGTTGGCAAAGCTTACCTCAGGTCTCTCTTGACTCCTTTCTCTTTGAGTCCCCTGAGCTTGAGATGTTCCAGCTCCTTGGCGACCAAAGGACACATTCGATCTTGGTTGGGGGAAGATAAATTCTCCTTTCCAAGTGTAAGCATGCCTATCATTTTCTGTAACCCCAAAGATCCTCTCTGAAGAGTGATCTAAGTAGGTCACTCTTCCTGGAATATCAGGATCTTTGAACTCATATATCATGATTGTTCCTACCTCACTCGGTTGACTAGGTCTATATCTCCAAAAGGCTTCATCCGTCTCTCGGTTCAAGAGGAGATCTATGCTCTTATTATCTTGGGGAATCCACTCTGGTGTGATAATCCTCGTGAGAACAGATTTGCCTCGGGGGGTTCTAGGTTCTTCGCCCATGTTTCCTTGCTCTAGGTCACCTAAGTCCGTTTCCGGGACCACATTCCCAAATTCATCAGTCCTATCGGGATGACTGGTGACTACATATATTGTCCCTTCCTTGTCCAAGTATGCTCCATTTTCAAACTTGACAGCTGAGCGCTCTAGTCCAATGGATTGGTCAGGGTTTTTAATCTGGACCACCGCTCTTCCTAGGCCGTCCTCATAGATGCTAGCACCTAATCGGTTGGTCCTAAGGTAATCGAGTTGCATCTTGTAAGGGCCTTCCACCCTATGTAAATATGGCACCCTAGAACTTCCTGTAGGTCTCTCCATACCGTGGGACATCTCAGACTCGCTAGTCTCAGAACTAGGGTAATACGAATGATGGCTCAACTGCTAGGCCCAAGACCTCGCAGTATGATTGACACTAGCCTCTGAAGATCTAAGACTTTGTCTGTCTCTCCCTAGGTGTCTACTTGACCTAAGGTTCATATGCCCTTTGTACGTTGCTGATTCTTTGGTACCAGTCACTTGTTCCTTTTAAGTTCCTTTGGATGTGTTTTCTTGTTTTTAGTTAAGCGTCATCAGGAGCACTTTCGTGGGTCGTACTTGATGTTCTGCGTCCGCTTAGTTTAAGTTCTTTTACTTTAAGTTATCCCTTGACTACAATTTTGCATACCCTTGCACTTGAGAAATTAAGGGCTCTTCAAACTTGAGTGTTCCTATCGTACCCCTAGTCAATCAGAACAACTACTCGCACTTAGCCTATGCTAAGAATAGACTGAGGGGGTTAAGTGATGTTCCAACCTCAAGTCGCTCATCCTGGCGATGCTGGTCTACCCAAGAAGCACGTTCTCGAGCTTGTTCTCCTTGGCACTTACTTTGCTTTCTCCAAGAGCTCTCGATGATCCTGTAAGAATCCCAAGTTTAGCTTCAAGTTGATCCTTCAATTGACAGACAATTTATTTCAGACACTTTTTTAATGACCCTTGTTCCCCCTTTTGTATTGCTAAAAATTTCCTCTAGAGCTCCCTTGGTGTTCCTACCCCTCAGTGTGTCAACTTCCAAATATCCTATCTGAAAATCAACGCATTATTCTTATAAAAAACAGTTGAGGGCGTGTAGTATATGCCACGAGCTTTCCGACAAGCCCTAGAGCTCAAAAAATGGATTTCGTATGAAAAAGTTATGGCCGTTCAGGGTTTAGGGGGTTAACCAGACAAACAGAACCTTTCAGGAGTTTTAATGCATTTTTCTAAGGCCTTTGCAAGTGTGTGAGTATTTGAGAGTGCAAATATGCCCAAAATTTAGCCTAAATTTCCAAAAAATTTACCCCTTAATTTTTGCCGAAAATGTGTGTCTATCGCGATAGACGGTGTCTGTCGCGATAGACACAAACTATCGTGGGGGGCTGTCTGTCGCGATAGACGGTGTCTGTCGCGATAGAGTGGTCTGTCGCGATAGACGGTGTCTGTCGCGATAGACGGTGTCTGTCGCGATAGAGTGGTCTGTCGCGATAGAGTGGTCTGTCGCGATAGACGGTGTCTATCGCGATAGAGTGGTCTGTCGCGATAGACGGTGTCTGTCGCGATAGACGGTGTCTGTCGTGATAGAGTGGTCTGTTGCGATAGAGTTGTCTGGCACGATAGACGGTGTCTGTCGCGATAGACGGTGTATATCGCGATAGACGGTGTCTGTCGTCTGTCGTGATTTGGTCTGTCACGATAGACGGTGTCTGTCGCGATAGACGGTGTCTGTCGCGATAGACGGTGTCTGTCGCGATAGACGGTGTCTGTCGCGATAGAGTGGTCTATCACGATAGAGTGGTCTGTCGCGATAGACGGTGTCTGTCGCGATAGACTGGATCTGTCATGGAATTTTGGTATGTCGCGATAGACAGGTGTCTGTCGCGATAGACGGGGTCTATCGTGGGTCTCTGTCTGTCGCGATAGACGGTGTCTGTCACGATAGACTGAAAAAACGCAATTTTTCGAGAAACTTCTAGTGATTTGGAGTGCTCTAATGGTGTGGGTTACCGTGCCAAACACGCATTCACAAAATATTAAGTTTTTCTGTCTGTCGCGACAGACAGAGGTCGTCATCCCGGGACCTGTGCAGAGTCTGTCGTACCTGCGCACACTGCTGGAGAAGGTGGTACAGCTAGTTCCTGCAACAAAAGCTCAAAAACACACCAAAAACAGATAGCATGCAAGCTCTCTCTCGCTCTCTCTCACAATGAAATGAGGGAAATGAGGTGGGGAGTGTAATATGACCAAAAACTGAAATTTTTTGTGGAGATGGAGATGGAGGTGGGAGATGGTGGGGATGATGATGGTGATGCGAAAGTAAGGAAAAAATGAAGAAAAATAAAGAGAAGGAAGGATATTACCTATAACTCCAATGTCTCAACTCGACGTCTTACCATCACACGCTCGTCCTCGAAGCTCTCTCCCCGGCAACGGCGCCAAATTTGGTGTCACTCTAGCACAATGGTGAGTACCAACGTAAGAAGATTCACCTCATAATTGTCAATCCGTGGAGACGTGAGGACTAGTATGAAGACTATGAGCAAGTGAAGGCACAAGTGTGTGAGTGAGAAGCACACAAGCATGCACACACATGCACACACACGCGCACACAAGGCAAGAACAAGGAGAGGAACAATGGAGTTCTTTGCATTAGTCAAAAAGTCTCTTACATAAGCTCAATTCACAAACAATCTAACCTCAAAAATGAGCTCTCTAGCTCTTTTTATAGTTTTCTAACTAGCTTTGGTTTTGTCCAGACCTAGTGTCCGGCCTAGTTAAAAATTAGGTTCTAGAGCCTATTTGAGGGCTCAAACAGAGTCTAAAAATTATGAAAATTGATATGTAGCTAGTTCTAATACTCCTCAAGCTCGAGGACTCCTCGGCTTGCACAAAATGGAGTCTATTCTACCAAAAACGGAATTTACAATGTTTGTGTAGTGATTAAAATCACTTGAGTTGTAAATGGTCCATGGAAAAAATGATTGGGCCTTGTTGCCGTATTGTGCATGACTCCTCCGTTGCGCTAGTATGCTCTTCATCTGACTTGTATGCCAACACACACACCCGACCTCGTAAGGTAGAGGCACCCATCTTGGGAAACTTCATGGACACCCATCTTTGGGAACTCATGGATATGTCCAACCAAGATTTGAACTTAAGACTTTCTCTTAGAGATTCAACGCATCAACCACTATGCTATGGAGGCTTGGATGATTTATGTATGCATTTTTATAAGTGTGAGCAATGTGAAAATGTATGCATTTACATATATGCATATGAATGGAATGTATAATGATAGAAATCACGAGTATGGATTGAGAAGGCTCCTGGACTTGTTGAAGAGGAAAAGAGAATGAATATGACGAATGGCAGCTACGTGAAGACCTTTCAATATGGGATCTAGATGCTTTAAGAGGGGGAGGCATTCGATTAGTGAAGGGGAAGTTTCTTATTTTGAAGATCTGGAAGAGAAGAAGCGGGATGCGAGGGCTTCTGCGTTTCGGGGCTTCTTCCTTCTTCTGCTATGCTCTGTCGGTGACGGGGGAGAAAGTGTGCAGAGGGGGCACGTCCAACCACAAAAAAGGTTTGTTTTGGTTCTTCCGGAGGGGGGATGTGAGCAGGTGCATAGGAGCAAACTGCTGTCTTGTCGTGTATGCGGGTACACTGAGAGGAGGAACTCCATCAAAGCACTCCTTTTGTGATGAGCGGAAGGTAAGGTTTCATGTATTGATGCTTTGAAGACACCTCGAGGAGCATTGAAATAACCAAGAAACCAACCTTTGAACTTGGGCTTCCGTGGGAAAACTTTAACGGAGAGGGCTTCTGGACATCTTAAGAATAAGGGAAGTGAACAGTCGTACAGATTCTCTCTTCGTCCTTGTAATTGATGTTGCGGATGTGCATGTTCAGACTTTGGAAACTCCTTTTGGTTTGACAAAGAGGGAAGCTCGAAGGTGAAATACCAATGCTACCGAAGTCTTCTCATAGATACGAGGAGGCGGGGGGATGTATGTCGCCTCTCTCAAAGCAGCGGATTCCAAAATACAGACCACATAATGGAGGCTTTCCCTGAAACAAAGGGAGAACGGGACTAGATGGAAACGTTGCTGCTGAACTAAAGGTGGAATAATGGGATATGTTTTGACCCCTGAAAAAGTTGTTATTTGTGAAAAGAAAGGGAATCTGTTTTTCTTTCCCTTTGAGGTTCTTGGGTATCTCGTGAGACTGGACATACATATAGGACAGAAACAGAAAAAATGTTCTCTAAACATTCTGATGCATCAAGAAAAGAACTGTCGATTTAGGATTGCTTTTTTTGTGAATGCTGAACTATTGCTGCGTTGGTTTTGTTTAGTACATGCACTTTTGCTAGCAACGTAATTTCTTATTTCATGCTGAAGCACTGTGCTTGTGAACTGAACTTTTGTGCGGACAAGATGAATAGGGAGTACAATTATTCATGTGTGCCACACTGACCAAGTGAAGGTACTGGGCCAACTTGAAATGAAGAAAACCTGCTCAGACTGGAGGCGATGTAGCTCTGTTCAGCTGTAATTCCAAGGAAACAAGGAACTAAAGCTTTGTGTGCTCCTTGCACATCCACTTTGTTCCCTTTTGCTTCATGAAACATATATCATGTATGTATGCGACTGCTAAGTATGCATTCAAAGATAAAAGCGCTGAAACAAAATAAAACGTAGTTTTAATTACTTCTCGAGTATTTCATAGCTGTAGTATTTCATAGCTGTAGTACTCATGCATCAGAATTATGTGTAACGTTACTCCAATTGTTCACTAAACGAGTTTTCTTGCTCAAACGTAGTATGTGCAGACTTTGACTTTCTACTCATCATTAGCTTCGTTAGCATCAAATTCAAAAATGACCTTCCATAGGCCGAACATCACATGTTTAAGCTGTTATAGAATGTCTACCTTGGTAGGACATTATAAATAGTGATGTATAACCTTGCGTTGTTTTCCATCAACTTGAAGGACTCATTTCTCGATGCATGTAGTATTCGGTGAAGCGGACATTCCTGAAATCAATTGTGATGATCTGCTTTAAAACTGAAAGAAATACATATGTCCGTGATGGAATTAACCAAAAAAACAAACTGAGATGCTGTGATGAACAGGCAACTAAATAAAGAAGAAGATTTTGACGTGCTCTATAAATTGAAGGCAAAAACATTTTACCTTTCAATCACAGTATGACCATGTAAAATGAGTTGTTAATACATGTCTTGGGTTGCATTCCCTTAAGTTAGAAGCTTCACAAAGACATGTATAGAGCACAGTTAAAATTAAACCTCGCTTTGACACCGATAAGGATGCATTAAGACTGCTGTATGTTTTCAAAGAGTTTTTTCCTACAAATATTTGTTTACCTATGACTCGAGCTTGTCGTGGAAAATGGTATAATAATAATGCATAATGCAGATTCAGTGATCAGCTTTAGGAAGTTCCGTTTGTTTTAAATATCATGGTATTGTGCATTTCGGAATCTATGTTCCATTTGATCTGATGAGTTTGTTTCCCTTGCGAACGTTGGATAATGACATCCTGCTCATGTTTCCCTTAATAGTTCATTTAGTAATGTTAGCCATGAAGTCCAGTAGAATTCAAAGAAAAGTCTGATATGTTTTTCCCTAGACATTTTCATGGTTACGTTAGTAGACAAAATTCCTACATGCTTCTTTTTGCTCGATAGTCTTATTGTTGCAAAAAGACCTAAAGAGATTTCAATCTCATTTCAAAAGTTCCTAAAAGCCCACTCTAGCCTAATTCTTCCACTAGAAGCCTAAGATTTGTGGCATTGAACACATGCCATTTTCATCCTCCTTTCTACGAAACTCTGTGACAACGATTTGTTCATCTGAATTTTGCTAGTTTGCTACACTTACAAAAATTTGATATGGTGTCCTCTTTGCCCAACCTTGAGGCACCTGGAAAACATGTCTGTGAAGGCTGTATTTTGGGAAAAATGCAGCATTCCTCCTTTCCAAAAGATGGTTCTGTTTGGACCGCAGAAAATGCAGCTTGTAGATAGTGATGTTTGTGGTCCAATGCAGACACCTTCTTTTGGAAACTATCTTTACTTCCTGACTTTCATTGATGATTTTTCGAGGTATGCATGATTATATCCACTCAGAGAAAAGTCCAAAGTGTTTATGTGCTTCAAATAGGTTTTGGTTTTGGCTGAAAATCTCTCAGCATGTAAAATGGCCACCCTCCAAGGGGGGGAATATATGTCTTCTGATTTTAATACATTTCTGGCTAAACATGGGATAAAGCACCAGTGTACAGTGCTGTATACACCTCAACAGAATGGAGTTGTTGAACGAAAGAATAGATCAGTCATGGAGATGGCGAGGTGTATGGTCAAGAGTTAGGCTTTACCACATAGTTTTTGGCTTGAAGCTGTCATGTGTGCAGCATATGTACTTAGCAGGTGTCCCACTAAAGCGTTGCAGTCTATCACTCCATATGAGGCTTCGCATGATCGCAAGCCATTTGTTGCTCATCTGTGTGTTTTTGGTTATTTGGCATATGCATTAGTGCTTGAACAACTTTACAGAAAATTGGACGATTAAGCAGTAAAATGTATTTTTGTTGGGTACAATTTTGAAAGTAAAGGCTATCGTTTGTGTCATCTACAAACTAAATGCATTTTGGTTAGCCGTGATATTGTTGTGAAAGATGTTATTTAGCCATTGCTTTCATGTACTAAAGAGACATCTGTTAGCTCCAAAGACATGTATGATACTTTGTTGCCTCTTTTTACAGGTGGATAGTCTAGTGCTCGTCTTAATGAGGCAACTTCTTAGACTTTGTAGGTTTCATTTGATGATGCAGATCATTCCATTTTTGATGCAGATTTACATGATGCACTTGATGAGAGAACTGAGATTGAGGAGGCAAAAACTATGCCAAAATGGCTGGGGCAGACTTTGTGTGACACCAAATTAGATGCACCTCTGTCATATCATACTCGATCAGGCTCTCATAGTGCCTCTTTTGCATCAGATTGCTATGCTATGGTTGCATCTAGTCTCTGTGATGAGACTGAGCCTGTTTCGTTTGATGAAGCACACAATTCTGAACATTGGATGGCTACAATTGAATCTGAATATGATGATATCATGAAAAATGGTACCTGGTCTTTATGTGACTTGCCTCCTGGCAAGAAGGTCATTGGCACTAAGTGGGTATACAAGCCGAAGGGTAAGCCTGATGGAATAGTTGACATGTATAAAGCTAGGCTTGTTGCAAAGGGTTTTGCGTAGGAAAGAGGCTTTGATTTTGGTGAGACGTTTGCACCTACTTGCCGAATGACTACTGTTCGTAGCATCTATGCACTTGCAGCTCATCATGCTTGGAATGTACATCAGTTGGATATCAAAACATCATTTTTGAATGATGACTTGCATGAAGAAGTATATGTTTTTAGCCTCGTGGCTTTCTATAGAAAGGGCATGCGAACCAGGTGTGCAGGTTAAAGAAAGCATTTTATGGTTTAAAGCAAGCACCACATGCTTGGTATGAAAAGATACATGCCTATCTGATTGCACATGGTTTTGAGAACAATTCAACTAAAAGCATCTTATATGTTAAGCGTGCTAATGATGTACTTCTGATCATTGTGGTTTATGTTGATGACATGCTGCTTACTGGTTCTCATGAGGGGCATATTGTTGATTTTAAGGTTGATTTGCATGCCTCATTTGAGATGTCTGATTTAGGGCATTTGCAACACTATTTGGGCATTCATTTTATGCATGTTGATGGTGGAATGGCTTTGTGTCAAACAAAATATATTGACACATTATTGTAGTGTTTTGGCCTTGAAGAATGTAAATGTATTAACACTCCTATGGAAACAGGTTACGATTGAGTCTTCATGATGCTGGAGATGCATTTGAGGTTGTTCTCTATCAGTAGGCTGTTGGATGCTTGATTTACTTATGCATTACTCAGCCAGATATTCAGTTTTCTGTCTCAGAGATGAGCAAGTTTATGCATTGCCTGTTGGAAGACATGGATGGATACCTCAAGGAAGTGAGGTGGTACTGCTAAAACTTGCTTTGTACCTACCCTAAATCACTTCAAAATTTGATAGTAGGCCCTTTTATCTTGCAAATGGCATCAATAAAGTACCTATGTACTTTGGAGTAGATTCCTCAAACAATTGAATCAAAAGAGACTACTTCACAAATAGCTAGTGTCACAAAACTTGCTATTTTGTTACACACACCTACTCGTTCTTTTGCTCAATGCTCACAGTACAATTACAATTGATTAAATTCCTTTTGAGGGAAGTTAATTAGCTTAGATAACTAGTGCTTACAAGTGGAATCATCTAAAATAATAGACTATACTCTGAGAAATCAATTTAGCGATCCAAAGCTTACCCCCGACTTTTTAGGGATTGAATAGTGGATGACCAATAAGCAGTTCGATGGCAATTTCTCCCAAATGGCTGAACCAAAAGCTTTGAAACTTTGGTAGCGTAAAATAGATCTCACATTGGTTCCAACGAGCTATAGATCATGCAATATGGTTAAGAACGCACTGAGATATGATCAATTGAAGTTCATTGTTCTGAGTAGTCATAGCAGAGAAGTAGACAGAGATGATCAATCAACTATATGTATTATAAAACATGATTATACAAGACCATTGGCATTCTAATGATGCTCAATGATAGTGATCTAAGTGATTTATGGTGTAAGCCACTTAATTCCTACAAATGATCAAGGAGAAGGCACAAAATGAGGCACCACGATCATGAGATTTACAAAGCCTCCTTTTATAAAAGTTTGCTTTGAAGTTTGAATTTGAATTAAAGTTTTGGATCCAACTAAAATTTATTCCCTTGATCTAGAAGATATTCTCTTATTGCAAAACTCGTGGCTAATATGTTTCCTATCTCCACGAGATACAAGGCTCTTGAAAGATTCTCAATGATTTAACCTTTTACAACTCGTAAATGATCCAATGTTACAAGCAATGTTTCACATGCTTCATCAAGTAGTTGTACATATTTGCTTCCATGCCTAGCCAAATGTGAAGGCTTGAAAATTTGCACCAATAGCTCCCCCTCAAGCCAAACATCTTGGCTTATACTTCTTCATGAATCTTCTTGAATGTCTTGCAATTCAATCATAGTTTTAGACTTACAAAGTTTAGTACCATGAAGTGCTTTGGTTAACAAATCAGCAAATTGCATGTTTGTGGATAGATATGCCAATTGAATCTCTTTGCTCAGACGTTTCTCTCTAACATAGTGATAGTGTACTTCTATATGCTTGGTTCTTGCATGATAAATGGGATTGGTTGCAAGATGCAAAGAACTTGTGTTATCACCAAAGATAATACGTGAATGAGTATGAAGTTCCAATTGTGAGCAGAGCAATGTAATCCAAATATCTTCTTGTGTAGCATTTGCTAATCCCCTGTATTCAGCCTCTGTTGAAGATAGAGCAACATTTGGTTGCTTCTTGGACCATGACATAGGCTTATCACCTGCAAAAGAAAGATATCGAGAAGTACTCCTTCTGTCATCCTTATAACCCGCCCAATCTACATCTGAGTATAACTTAATGTCCAAATTTGATGTGTATGGGAAGTAAAGACCTTGATTTTGAGCACCTTTGAGATACTTCAAAATCCTTTTAGCACCTTCCAAGTGAGGTGCTCTAGGTTTATGCATGAATTGACTCATAACACTTACTCCATAACATCTATCTATCCTAGTTAATGTTGCATATTTTAGACTTCCAACTATGATTTAATAACTTGCAATGTCCTCAAGCAAATCACCTTCATGAGCATTCAATTTATGATTTACCTCGATAGGGGTGCTAGCTACCTTTGCATTCTCCAAGTGGAACTTCTTCAACATGTCCTACACATATTTCTTTTGAGTGATGTAGATTCCAAAGTTAGTGTAGACTAACTCAAGTCCAAGAAAATACTTCAAAAAACCTAGGTCACTGATTTTTGAAGTCTTGCATCATTTGGTTCTTGATTTGTTTGATGCCATTGGCATCACTACTTGTTAGAATGATTTTATCAACATATACACATAAATATATCATTTTTGAGTTACTTCTCTTGACAAATAGAGAAGAATCTACCTTGCTCATCATGAATCCTTGGTCTTGAAGATAGGTTGTTAAGCTATGATTCCATGCCCTAGGTGCTTGCTTCAAACCATAAAGAGCCTTGTTCAATTTGCACACATGATTTACCTTGCTTGGGTCTTCATAGCCAGGAGGTTGAGCCATGTAGACCTCCTTTGAAATCCACCCATTGAGAAAGGCGTTTTTCACATCTAGTTGATACATATTCGGATTTCTAGATGCAGCTACACTTACCAATACTCTGATGGTTGGCTTCCACAAGTGAGAAAGTTTCCTCATAATCTACTCCTTGGGTTTGTGCAAAACCCTTAGCCACAAGTCTAGCTTTATACCTGTTTATGGATCCATATGAGTTCCTCGTGATTTTGTAAATCCATTTAGAACCAATTACCTTCATTGATTCTTTTTTGGATACTAGCTCCCAAGTGTCATTCTCTTAGAGTGCGTCTATTTCTTCATCCATAGCTTCCTTCCATTCTGCTTTGGTACATGCTTAATCATATGAAGAAGGTTCTTCAAGTGATGAATCCTTAGCAAGATAAATGGAATGTTTAGTAACTAATGAATTATCATTCTACCTCCTCTGCCTCTTCCTCTTCTACCTCTACCTCTTCCTGCAAAGTTAGCTTGGGAGGTACTAGCTTCATCATCAGATTTCTTGCCTTTACCTTTACTATCCTTACTCTTATTCTTATCAGTTTATAGGGAAAAGGATTGATTACCTTTTGAGTTTTTATTGTTCTTCACAAGCTCGGTTTCATGAATTAATAGTTGCCCCATTAGAGTATTGAAGTCAGGTACTTGCATGTCCATGTATAGATCCATTGTTGTGGTGAAGGCTTCCCATTTATGATCTACCTTGATTCCATTGATCACTTGTCTCACAATTTGCTCTTCTTCAATGGCTTCTGCAATGCTTCCAAGTTGGTCAGCTAGGTCCTTCATTTTACTGACATAATTAGTCACATTCTGCTTGGGCATGTTTTTGAGTGTTGTGAACTCCATCCACCGTTGGTTCTTTCTTGCTCTAATGTTTGAAGAAAAGAATGCTTCAAGTGCATTCCAGCTTCCTTGTGATGTCTTACAGTCCCTAATGTGTGGAAGTAGGAAATCAAATATTGAGTTGAGAAGACTTGACGTGGCCAAATCATCCTTTGAGCACCATGTTGATAACCTTTCCTCTTCTTCTTGAGTAAGTTGCCCTTTTCTTTTGAGTATTGGCATTAACTAATCTCCAGATATGTAACAATAGAGATTTCTACCTTGTAGATATGCTTCCATTCTAGTAGACCACGCAAAGTAATTACCTTGATCCAATTTTTCAATTGATGATGGGAATCCATCTCCCATGTTGAGTTTATGATAGCTCTAATACCACTATGAGGAGATGGTTGGATACACTCCATAAATGAGGTGCTGCTGCACAAATCCTACTCTACACCTACCAATATAGCTTCATAGTACCTTAGTAAACACCTTTAGCTTCTCAAATATGCATTTGGATCCATAATGTACCTTGGAGCATCACCCTCAAATAGTTATGGCAAAACAGATAGCTTTCAAGATTGAAGACTTCCAAAAAAGTTGTTATTTTGGGACTTGGTCCTCCTCAATAATTCACTCAGTGCTCTTTCATTGATTGCAACTCACCAAGAACTTTTAGGTGTATCTAATTAGAGTCCTAAGCTTGCTAAAGGAAGTTATTTCACTAATTTAGGACGAGTATATGATGTGAAAACACATTAAGAAGTTAGGGGTGTAATCGTGACTTTTTAGGAAAACGATAGTGAGTAGACATAGGTGACTTGTAGAGAATGTATCTCATAGAGTACTAAATCAAATGATATGAAAATTGATAGCTGCGAACTAGAAGTTCTAAGATAAATATCCCAAGTTTAGCCACATCGATTGGATAAGTATTCGTAGAGAACTTTGGAAAACAAATTTACTGAAATGAGCACTTAGCAGTAGACAATAGTAGATACCAAATGACTTGCATAAAATGAATCAAATGTATAATATTATGAATGTATGATACAAGGGAGATGCTGTAGGCCTACTCATACATGTGTGGGCTGAGTGTACCCACAAGCTTGAAGCTCAATGTGTCCTTCTTCTTGCTCCACTACTTGTGACTAGAAGTCAGGTTTGTTTATAGTTGTGCCTTCAATTTGAATTTTGAATATGCCATCTAAAAGGTGATTCTACCTTTTAGGATTCTACTTGGTTTGATTCCATCCATTCAGTTGGTATTAAGTACAACTCTTAAAGTCATGTGATTCTCTCTATTATTATCTTTTAAGGCCTATTCAAGAAATTTGGGAATTATTCGAGTCCCATTTATATTACTTACCATTTTAGCTTCTTAAGTTTGAGCTCAACCTTGATACCCCATTTACAATACAATTATCCTTAATAATAAATTTTCAATTTAATATACTCTAGTCAAGAGATAATAACATGTTCTAGTGTGTGAATGAGTAAAAGAGTAGAACATTGGGACACAAAGAATTGTCTCAAAATCATGTGTAATTCCCATTTTTCTTGAATAGGCCTTTTTTACAATTATCTTGAGTTAAACTCATGAATTTTATAGCAGGTGTTCATATGTGACTTATGGATAGTCACACCCAAGTTGTGAAGTAAAACTTTGATATTTGGTCAAGCATCAAGGCTTTCCAAATCTACCAACATGCTCTAATTTTGAGTGAATATGGTGGTGGTAGAAGACTGAACAACACCCAAATCAACCAAAAGGCATCTGAGTCACACACACAATGGTTGTTGTGAAAACTACCCTATATTCAACCTTAGAACTAGAATGGGGCATAGTAGGCTGCTTCTTCCTCAACCAAGATACACATGAGCTACCAAGCATAAAGCAAAAATGAATAGTGGGCACATGAGCATCATAGCAACTTGCCTAGTATGACTCAAAAAAAGCATGTAAATATAGAGGTAATGATTCCCCTTGGGATAAAGCAACCAAAGTAGTCGAGTAGCACTCAAGTAGCAAAAGATGTGCTTAATGGTGTGCTAATGATAGAGACCTTGGCAATGCATAAACATTCTCATTTGAGAGACAAAAAACTGAATATCAAGAGGATTTATGCATAAGTAAATCAAGCATCCAACAAATTGCTAATAGATAATAAAATTAAAGCATCTCTAGCATAATGAAGACTCAACCATTATCGAGGGCCGTGATTGGAGACCACTGGGCAGATCAGAATTGAATTCACTATGGACTCACTAGGTGATTATAGGCATGGTGTTTTTTAGTGTGCTTTAGGATCTAAGACGTGATTCAGTATTCTGAGAAGTGTTTATCTAGACATTGTTGGACTGTGTTATGGAATGTATATGATAAACCTATTACTCATTTTTGGAACCATCAAAATTCTTTTTTACCTTATAAATCTACCTAGATCCAATGATCTTCATGTATTGTTTCTTGGGAACTAAGTCCCAAGTCTGATTCTCTTGGAGTGCTTGTATCTCTTCCTCCATTGCTTCCTTCCATTCTAGTTTTTTGTTTGCTTCTTCAAGGGTTAATGGCTTCTCTGAGTTAATATCCTTAGCAATATATATTGTGTGTTTAATGACCAGAGAAGTGTCAAATCCATACCTTGTGGGCTTCTTCTTTTCCCTAGTTCATCTCCTTATTGTTTGTTGCAAGGACTCTACAATAGCCCTCAAGTCTTGCATCTTCTATTTAGCTTTGTTATTCCATGCCTTGAAATTCCTTCTTGGTGTCTTCTGATCATCATCAGAGTCACTTGAATCTTCATTTTGTTGATCATTTACCTTTTGAAGTGTTGGAAAGTCCTCCTCTAGGTCATAAGGTAGGTTGGCTTTTCTACAATCATCTTCAAACCCGACTTGTTTTTCATCAAAGACAGCATCCCTTATATAAAAACATTTATGTTTGGTATAGGATTATTTCTATCTTAAACATGTCTCTTTGTTCACTTATCTTTCCTTTATTTAGAATATATTGTTCATTTGTCTAGGTTCCTAATATATTAATGGATGTCATGATCCTTCTGATACATCCATTCCATTAAGTAGTATCCCTAATAGATCTATAAAACATAACTAACCCTATTGAAGAGTTCATAAAAGATCACATTACTAGTGAAACCTTAGTATCAGAGTCATATGATTATGGTATGTCTAGGTATCAAGCTACATAGCCGTACGGGCATAGTAATAATTCTTTAAACATGAACACATCTATTGATCTAAGGGGCACCGAGTAAACACCCTGCCATATAGTTAAATAGTTAGGCTTGTGGCTAAAGGATTTGCTTAGACCCAAGGAATTGATTATGAGGAGACCTTCTCTCCTGTGGCAAAGATGCCAACAATCATGCTTCTCATGAGTATGGCTACTTCAAGGAATTGGAACATTTCTCAGTTGGATGTAAAAAATTCATTGTTAAATGGTTGGATTTCAGAGGAGGTGTACATGGCACAACCTCCTGATTTTGTTGATAAATCACATCCTGAATATGTGTGCAAACTCAGGAAAGCTCTCTATGATCTCAAGCAAGCTCGTAGAGCTTGGGACCATAGACATTTTACATTCTCATAGGACAAAGGATTCAAATAGAGCAAGGCTGATTCTTCACTCTTCATCAAGAGGAATAACTCTGAAGTTATATATTTATGTGTCTATGTAGATGCTATCATTCTTATAGGTAATGATCCAGATGGAATCAAGCAGATCAAAGCACAAATCAAGGGAGAAATCAAGATAAGTGACCTTGGATTGCTCACTTTATTTCTCGGATTAGAAGCTGTCTATATAGATCAAGGAATGTTCCTTAGACAAAGGAAATACATTAAAGATATGATTGCAAAGTTCAAAATGCAGGACACTAAGGTTGTAGGCAATCCCATGGAGGTCAATCACAAGTTAAGTGCTCATGTAGGGGAATGAATTGAAGACATTACAAGCTGCCAAAGTCTAGTTGGAAGCTTGAATTATGCCACCCTAACAAGGGTAGATATTTGCTATGGAGCAAGTCTGCTCAGCCATTTCATGCACACTCCGAGGAAACCTCATATGGATGCAGCCAAAAGGATATTCAAGTATCTAAAGGGAACAATCAATGAGGGCTTATATTATCCTTACACATCTGACTTGAGTGTAAAGCTTTTTACTGATGCAAATTGGGCATGATCAAAACATGATAGGAGAAGTACATGTGGATATCTATCTTTTGCAGGTATAAAGCTCATTTCTTCGGCTTCCAAGAAACAACGTACTGTAGCACTCTCCTCAACTGAAGCTCAATACAGAGGATTGGCAAATGCAACTCAGGAAGCAATGTGGATCAAGACCCTATATACAGATTTAGAGTTAGATCACTCCATATATATTTTAGAACAATATGAGTTTGTTACATTTAGCTACTAATCCTATATTTCATGCTAGGACTAAGAATATAGAAGTCCATTATCACTTTTTTAGAGAAAAGATTGCAAGCAAAGAGATACAACTATCTTATGTATCTACATAGATGCAATGTGCAGACATGATGACCAAATCACTTGATGGAAGCAAACTCAATAGGTTCAAATCAATGACTGGTTTGCAGGAGATACCTATGGAGTGAAGACTCAAACATCTTAGGCTTAAGGGGGAGCTGTTGGCACATTTGACAAGCCTTCATGCTTGATTAAATATCAAAGAATTACTTCATAACTTGGGTGTGACTATCCATAAGTCACATATGAACACCTCCTATAAAATCCATGAGTTTAACTCAAGGTAAATGTAAAAGGAAAGGTTTGAGAGAATCCCATGACTTTACAAGTTCTACTTGATACCAAATAAGTGTTTGGAATCAAATCAATGAGAATTCTAAAAGGTGGGATCACTTTTACATGGCAGATTCAACATTCAAATTGAAGACACATCTATAAAAGACCATGAATTTTAGTCGTGGGTAGAATAGCAAGAAGGACACATAGAGCTTCAATCTTGTGGGTACACTAAGCCCACACATGTATAAGTAAGCCTACATCATCTCCCTTGTATCATACATTCATAATATTATACATTTGATTCAGTTTATGCAAGTCATTTTGGTATCTACTGTTGTATGCTACTAAGTGCTCATTTTAGAGAATTTGTTTTGAGGCGTTCTCTGTGAATACATTTTGAATCGATGTGGTTCAACTTGGAATATTTAGCTTACACTTTGTAGTTCTGATATATCAATTTTCATGTCATTTGATTTAGTACTCAGTGAGATACGTTCTCTGCAAGTCACCTATGTCTGCTCACTATCATCTTCCTAAAAAGTTGGAATTACACCCCTAACTTCTTAATGTGATTTCTCATCATATACTCATCCTAAATTAGTGACATGGCTTCCTATAGCAAGCTTAAGACTCTAACTAGCTATGTCTAAAATATCTTGGGTGAACTACAATCAGTGAGTGAGCATTGAGTGTAATACTCAGCAAAACCAAGTTCCAAAATAGGAATTTTTTGAAAGTCTTCAATCTTGAAAGTAGTTTGTTTTGACATAACTATTTGAAGGTGATGCTCCAAAGTAGATTATCAATCAAAATGCATATTTGGGAAGCTAACGATGTCTACTAAGGTACTTTGAAGCGACATTGGCAGGTGTAGAAAAGGATTTGTGCAGCATCGCCTCATTTCAAGAGTGTATCCAACCATCTCCTAACAAAGATAAGACTCCCAAGATGCTTTTGGTACTTCTTAGCATCTACTTCTCATATATGATCTTATAATAAAATTTTATGATTTACCTATATGACAAAAATACGTTCAAACTTAAATTGATTGAGAGAAGTTTGAACTTAAGTTCAAGCCTTTACTATTTTGAGTGGGCGAGTCTGGAACTTAAGTTCTAGCATATTATCTTGATAGCCTTCCTAATCTATTATGAGAGAGGCTCGAACTTAAGTTCGAGCCTATTAGCAATGCAAATTTGTAGAGCAAGAAATGCCCGATTCTATCCAAATTTAAGTTTGAGCTTATAGCACTTGATTCCAAAAGAGGATCAAACTTTGATTGAAGCCTCTAAACTGTTATGAGCAAAAGACACTTTATCTTAAGTTGCAGCATGTAGCACAAGAATCTTGTGTGAGAAGAGGTTCTAATCTAAGTTCCAAATTCTTTTGTTCAGTTTCTAATGTGATATTTGAGTGAAAAAAGATTCAAACTCTAGGTTAATGACATAATCTTTTATAAGTGGGAGAGGCTTCATTTTAGCCTCTTGAACTTAAGTTCCAAACTTAAAGTTGAAACTTAAATTCTCTCATAGTCTCTTATCTTTATCAGCCTCTCTAATCTATTATAACAAAGGCTTATAGTTAAGTTGGAGCTTGTAAAAAATGATTTCCACTCGAGCACCTTATCTTCTTAGCCTCTAAGCCTTTATTGACCTTTGATTAAGAGAGGCTCAAATTTAACTTCGTGCCTATATTATCTTGAGTGAAAGAGGCTGAGACTTAAATTTGAGCTTCTTATATCTATATCATATCTAATCTTTTATATAAGAGGTTGACAGTTAAGTTTATACCTCTAAGCATATAGTAGAAGAAGCTTGAACGAACGTTGGAGTCTTGATTTAGTGAGAGAGGATTGAATTTAAGTTTGAGTGTGTAAATTAATGATCAAAATAGGCTCAAATGTAAGTTTATCTCCACATAAAAGCTAGGTAGAGGCCCGAAGTAAACTTCAACATTGTTTTGGTCATTTGGTAAATTAATTGAAAAGACAAGTTCCAACCTAAGCTTCATTGCCTTCCAATCAAAGATAAATAGATACTAAAACTTAAGTTTGAGCCTCTCCCACTAAAGAGGCTAGAGCCTTGAATTTAAGTTCAAATGACCAAGACAAGCTGGACCTTAAATTTGAGCCTCATACATTCATAGTCTTTTTCAAGGAGAGGCTCCAATAGAACCTCTAGCGTTTTGAGTGTGAGAGGCTTGAATATAAGTTCAAACCTCATAGAAAATGTTCAGATAGAATGAACTATAATTAAAAGCCTCTTGTCTTCATAGGCTCTCTTATGAGAGATTCAAACATAACTTTGAACTTTTTAACATTTGATTGACATAGGCTCAAACTTAAGTTTCAATCTCTATTCAACATCAAGTAAGAGATCTTAAAATTTAATTTTGAGATTGTACCACTACTAAAAAGGATTCGAACTCAAGTTTAAATAATGAAACATCATATAATTGAGAGGGGTCAAAAAGGCTCAAAATTGAGTTCTAATCTTTAGTCTTTGGAGTGAGAGACCTTAAAATTTAAGTTTGAGATTGTATCTCGACTAAGAAGGACTCGAACTCAAGTTCAAATAATCAAACATCATAAAATTAAGAGACGTTAAAAGAATAAGAGGATTGAATCTAAGTTTGAGTCTCTCCAAAGAAATATTTAAAGCACAAGTGCTTGATGAGAAGGAAACCTCGAACTTAAGTTAGAGTGTCTGTCCAAAGCTTAACTTTGAACCTCTAACCCAACCAAAAAAGGCTTAAAGTTATAGATAGATTTCAAGCATGTAATGTCTAATAGAGACGTTTTACATGACTATAATAGGCTCAAAGTTAACATAGAGTGTGTAATCTCTTATGAATGGAACGAGCTCAAATTTAATATTTCACATGTAATTTCTTGTGATCAAGACAGGTTCGAACGTGATTTCAAGCCATGAATCTCTTATAAATTAAACAACATATCAAACTCAAAACAAAAATCAATTATAATGTATTTGAGGTGCATCTAGAGAGCCTTATGAAAAAATTTGGGAGGTCTAGGTTAGGATTTGTAAAGAAAAAAAATGCTCAAATATAAATTTCTTTTTCATATTTAAGTTCGTGCTTGTGGTATCAAATTTCAAAAGAGTATTGAAATTTGGTTTGAACTTCTAATCTGATATGAACAAAAGAGGCTCGAACATAAGTTCCAGGATAGCATTTAGAAGAGATTTTAATTTAAGTTGGAGCTTCTTTTGTTTGGGTTGAGGTATTTTATTTGAGTGGAAAAAGCCCAAAATTAATCTCAGCTTTATAGTATCTTATGAGTGAGAGAAGGTTGAATTAAATTAGAACCTCCTACAATAAAAGTTTTGAGCCTCTTTTGTACCTCTTGTGGCTCATTTTTCAGTTCAAATGTGAAGCTTTAATTTTGTGGCAAAGTGTAACTAGATCGAACTTAAATTCAAGATTTATGATTAGGAAAGGCTTGAGCTTAAATTCAAACATCTAGCCCAAACTTAAGTTTGAATGCTTAGCCCAATGAAAAGAGGGTTGAATTTAGTTTTGAGCCTCTTATAGATAAGTTTTAGATAACTATAGTAGGCTCTCAATTATACGTTAGAGTATGTAGAATCATATGAACAGAACAAGATTGAATTTAATTTTTCACATGTAATGTTTTATGAGTGACATGGGCTCCAATGTAATTTCAAGCCATGAATCGCTTACAACTTGGACAATGTATTAAAATCAAACATAATATCAGGACTCAAATATATTTTGAGGAGGAGCAAGAGAGGCTTATGAAGAAATTTTTAAGATCTAGATTCAAATTTGTAGAGCAAGAAATACTTCAAGTTTAATTCAAGGTTGGAATTTAAGTTCAAAATTGTCGCATCTAATTTGGGAAGAAGCTCAAGCTTTTGTTCGATCCTCTTATGAGTGGGAGAGGCTCAAATTTAAGTTCAAGCCATATATCTCATACAAGTAAAATAAAAAAATAGGCTTGAACATAATATTGATATTGTATTGTACTTGGAGAGAAAGAAGATCAAACTTAACTTGAATAAAACAAGAATAAGCTCAAACTTATGTTCAAGCCCCTACTCACCTTCTAATAAAAAAGGATCAAACTTAAGCTCGGGCCTTAAGTTGTCTCAAAGCCCCTCATTTCATCAGCCTCTCGAATCTATTATAATAGAGTATCCAACCTAACTTTGAACTTTTTAGGAAATGATTTAGACTTGAGCCTCTTATCTTCTAACCTCTTAGCCTTTATTGACCTTTGATTGAATTGTTGGTTCAAGCCTTTTGAAAAAATTCATTATCATAAACTTACCATGCCATTTAGGAAGCTATTATAACGTTGAACATTGTACCATGTGAAGAAGATTTACCAGGAGAGGAATTTCTTGCATCATGGCTTCATCAAGTATAGCAAACTAAAGAGGATTTTGAAGAGACAAAAATAAAGCTAAATGAGTCTCTAATTTGAATTAAGATAATTTTTTATGAGATACTTCATCTAAATCCTCATCTAATTGAATAAGCTGATTAGGTACTTATTTAGGATTCAATTCTTTCCAAATAGTACTTTGTTATTGGAAACATGGCAAGAACATGGCTTGGTCCATTTGTGGTTTACAAAGTACATGATAATGCAAATTATTATCTTTGGTGAGCTCCATTGAACAAAATCCAAGACCATATTTGAGTCAAAAATCCAAAAGAGAGTACTGAATCAAG
This sequence comes from Ceratopteris richardii, assembly GCA_020310875.1. NCBI lineage: Eukaryota > Viridiplantae > Streptophyta > Polypodiopsida > Polypodiales > Pteridaceae > Ceratopteris > Ceratopteris richardii. The sequence continues at coordinate 104,712,760 of CM035413.1, read as the reverse complement.
AAATTACAAGTGATTATATGCTTCAAGAATTGATTTTTGTGATAAGGCTCTTGAAGAAAGCTTACATGGCTAGTGATATGTATGTGATTTATATAGCACACGGTAGAGGATGTGAATCCTTAGAGGGGATGCATGTTGTGTGGCAAAGGATACTCTCATGGAAATTGAGGTTCCATATATTTTCTCATCCTCTATGTTTTGTTTCAAATGGCAAGTTCAAGGAGTTGAATGCAATGAATTGAATAAAGAGCTGAAAAGAAATTCTATAAGAACGTGCTAAGCTTACGTGATTAGGCCAAAGTATGGTCGTGTTATTATAACATAATGAATTAACATACTATGAAGAAGTCAATGGTTTTTATCGCAAGTTGTTGAAACCATGGGAAGATAAGACTAGGAATTCAGAAGCTTAAGGACCATGTTTACAGAGATCTGAAGGTTGATTATGGTTCAGCTTTTTTTTTTTTTTTTTGGTGAGATCCATTTTCTTTGTAACATGTGATCCAATCACAAAACACCATAAAATGCTTTTAGGTGTGGATATAGCTTTTCTTCCAAAGATATGATGATCGTGTATTTCATCAGAGACATAAAATAGATGACTCGGATACATACGCATACACAACATGTGCAGGTTCTAAACAAATAGCAATGGACTGGATAGTGGATAATTTTTTGATCTTATGTGCTCTGTTTCATATGGCAAGTTTAAGGAGTTGAATGCAATGAATGAAATCAGGAGCTAAAAAAAGAATGTGTGTAAGAATGTGCTCAGCTTACATGATTAGGCCAAACTGAATTATCATACTATCAAGAATTCAAAGATTTTTATAGCAAGTTGTTGAAATCATGGGGAGATTAGATTAGGAACTCAAAGCTTCAACGACCATGTTTAGAGAGATTGGATGGTGGATTGTGGTTCAGGTTTTGCGTTGGTGGGATCCCATTTTTCTTTGTAACATGTCATCCAATCACATGATTAGCTAAACCGCTTAATGATTTTTGAAGAATTTTCACGAAACGATTTTCATGTCCAATTCATGTCATGTCCAATTCATGTTCAATTTTCATGTCTGCTGTCATGACTTTAATGTGATCAACCGAAAAAGAAATGAGCTCCAACTGCTGCAGCCAAGCGAGCTGAGAAGGTTGCGAACCAAGCAATGGAGGTTTTATTATCTTTAACATTTATCCTTGTTCGGCCTATCGTTTGCCTTACTTCGTTGATTTTTAATATCTTGTTCTATTAAATAGCTGAATTCTTTTTTTTTTTTTTAATGTAAAGGAAGTTCGGCAATAGCCTACTCTCCCGGACTTGAATTAAATAAAGAAAAGTACAAGAGAAGGGGACTAGTGCCCACGGGACCCCCCAAATCCCACAAAGCAGGGGAAGCTTTTACAGAGCTTAGATGACATTACAAAGAAGGTTAATTACCCTCTCATCACCCTCATGTGGGGCCCACTTGGGTTTGAGCTTGTTATCGATCAAAAGGAGTACTTGATGATGCCTAAAGGGGGGGGATTTTTTACAGTTGACAATCCTTTTGCCAAGGAGGAACAGCGATTTCTCAATTGACCACTCCTTGGGGGAGTCACAGAAGTTGAAAGCACATCTTTCCCGCCAGATTTTCCATAGAACCTCCCCTCTGATGGCGTTCCAGAGAGTCGCGGAGCAGCCGATCGCTTCTCCCAGCAGGGCTTGCTGCCAACTGAGACGTTTTTGAAGTCTAATTCTCTTTCCAACCACCTGCCAGAGTCTGTTGGAGTTGGGGCAGGTAAAGAAGATGTGTGAAACATCTTCGATAGACCGGTGGCAGCGTTTGCACCGGGGAGGGGTCCCACAAATTTTGCTAGCCTTAAGGTTGGTCCAGATTCCGTGATGAAGAATTTGCCATAAGAGGACAGACTTTTTGATTTCTATGAGGGGGTGCCAGATAGCCATGAACTTCATGTCCCACCGAAGCCGCGTCCATGACAGGCACCACTTTTTGTTGAGGTTAACCTGATAGTCGATCGTTTCTTTGATGTTCGGGATTTTTGATAGACTATTCCCATTGTGCCATTTGAGACCAAGCGAACTCGGCATGTCGTGTCCCATGAGAAGGCGAACTTTGTGTCGGTCCCAGGTGAGAAATCTGCTTTGCAAAGTGTTCCATTCTTCATGCGAAATGTTGATGCTAGGGTCAATATCCTCAAAGTTGATCCAGCGGTTGGTGTCTTGTTTCCAGAGATGTTTCCATTTTTTGAAGCCTTTGTTCCATAGCTTCTTGGCGTTTTGAATGTTCCAAGATTCCACACTCCGGATGCCATGGATCGGAAACCAGATAGAGTCGTTTTGTCTGATACCGGCAGCCCACTTCCAGTCTTCACTTATTCTTGTGGAGCTTTTGACTTTATTCCAACTCTTCCAAAGGGAGCACACCAGATTAGAGCCTTTCGGGAAGACGGGGATCGGGGAAAACAGCAAGGTCAAGATGTCAAGATTCCTCCAATTTGGGAAACCCATGAGCGCCAACTCATTCTTGTTTCTGAAGATCAGCTTGGCCCACGAGGCCTCCCCGTTGCACCAAGCCTTAGTCATCCATTTGGCCGCCAGTTTGTTAGCCATGCACCCAATGTCCAAGATACCAAGTCCCCCACTATCTCTATGGCTGGTGCAGATGGACCATTTGATTTTAGGCACCCCCCTCCTATTGTGGTCGCCCGTCCAAAGGAAGTTTCTACAAATACTATCCAGATCTTGCTCTTTCGGTCTCCAACAAGAGAGGAAATAAATGGTAGATGATAAGAGGAACGTGTTGATGACCATAGCACGACCAGCAAGATTGATTTGCATACCTCTCCAATAGTTAAGCTTGTTTTCGAGTTTGGCAAGCACCCAGTTCCACCGCTGTTCCATAGAGACGCCAAACCCCAAGGGAATCCCCAGGAGCCAAAAAATTTGGCCCTGCGGGATGATTTTACAGCCATGATCAATGAGAAGGTCGGGCTGTGACCCACCAATAGCTCTAAAGGCGGTCTTAGAGTGGTTGATTATGGATCCAGAGGCTTCACAAAAGGTAGCAAGACACTTCCAGAACGCCTCGAGGCTGGTACTATCATTGTGCACAAAAGCGTTCATATCATCGGCAAAAAGTCTCATGGTGATCTGACTGTGGTCATGCGGCAAACGAAGGCCTTTAATGTTACCAGCTTCCACCTGATGCTCCACCAGCCTGCTAAGACCTTCCGTGGCAATGGCAAAGAGAAGGGGAGCCAGTGGGCACCCTTGTCTGATAGATCTTCTAAGTTTGATCACCTTTGAAAGATTTCCATTAATGTTAATTTGGGTCGATGCGTTTCCGAGAAGGGTCGCGATCATCTTGGTGAATTTCTGACTACATCCAAGATCCTGTAGCGACTGAAGAATATAGTCCCATTCTAGCCTGTCGTAGGCTTTATCAAAGTCGATCTTGAGGAAAACCACATCTTGTTTAGACTCATTTGCAAATTCAAGACCTTCCCAGATATCTATTATGGTTTCCAAAATTGACCTGCCTTTGATGAAACCTTTTTGGTCCTCGCTTAACCACGCTCTCAAGTGGCAAGAGATTCTGTTGGCAATGACTTTGGCGATGATCTTGTATCCTGTTTGGAGCATTGTAATGGGACGCCAATTCTCTATTCTGTTCTTTTCCCCTTTTTTGTGTACTAGCTTGATAATGCCTTTGTTGAGGCAAGAAGGAAGCGCGCCAAACTTGAGTGCCTCTTGCCAAACCAAATGGAGAGGGGTGGCAACCACCAACTTGAAGGATTTGAAGTCATTAGTGAGCCCGTCGGGGCCCGGGCTTTTACCTGAGGGGAGGGCATCGATGACCTCAATGATTTCGGCTTCAGAGATAGAGGCATGAAGCAGAGAGTGAAGGTTGGGTGGTATCCTGTGGGGGGAAACCCTAGATATGGCTGCCATACAGTCCCTTCTATGGTGGGAGAGGGGGTTTGAGGTCCCCAGGAGTCTCGTGAAGTGCCCTTCAATGATCCCAAAATTATCTTCTTCCGTATTGCATACATTGCCATTTGCGTCTAGCAATAAGGGGATCGAATCTCTGTTGTGTTTCCTTTTGAGGATACGGCACATCTCTTTGGTGGGTTTGTCGGCTTTGCCAGCCCACCACTCCTTGAAGAAAATTTGCAAATTTTTCCTTTGTATCTCTTCCTCATATCTCAGCAGCGCTCTGATTTTTTGAAGTCCTTTCTGGGCTTGAGATTTTCCTTTGTTCACTTCCTCCTCGAGCCGCCAGAGTCTATGATATAGAGCTTCTCTGCGAGCCCGCCGCACAGTCTCCAGCGTCTTCCTGGATCTAATCATGATCTGTCGTGACTTATCGACCGCACTTCTCCAACACTTGGCTGGGGACAAGCCAGAGGCAAATGCCTCCTTCCACACATCAGAAATTTCTTGATGGACGGAGGGGAGAGAGAAGGAGGGCACACTGGCATGGAACCACAGAGCCTTACGAGTCTTGGTGAGGGGTTGAAAAGTGATGACGATCGGGTAGTGATCAGATATGGTGAGGTCGGTGCGTTGCGAGAGGGAAGGGTGGCCCCATTGATGAGTAAAACTCTGGGAGATGTAGCATCTATCAAGTCTAGCTTTCCTCAGGTCCTCGCCTGCTTGGAGATTTGACCAAGAAAAGCCCTTCGAGTCTTTGAATTCGACCAAATCCAAGTGTAGTTTAGTTTTGTCCCACGTTTCTTTCTCCCGACTGTCGATGATCCTACCCTTGCCCATCCATCTGTCCGTAGGGTCCTCAACCATGTTGAAGTCACCACAGATAAGCACATTGTGGGGGAGCGAGTCCAAGGAGGCCCAAGTGTTAAGTCTCTCTAACTCCCCATTGGGGGCATACAAAGAAACTAAAGTAAAACAAAAGGGAGCACCGAAAGAAATAGCAATCCATCGATGGCATTCATCTTCAAAGGAGTTCTCGAGCTTTTCAAACCAGAGTTGATTGATACCGATTACCGTTCCGCCGGATCCCCGCTGATGCGTCGTTGAAATCCAAACATGGGTCGAGGAGACATGTCTAAGCCGTTTCTGGAGGTCTTCTCCATCAATTTTAATCTCTTGGATACATATAAAATCTGGGTTTAGGCTAATGTCGCGAAGCCATTGACCAATGATGGTCGCTCTTGAGGGGTCGGTTAGCCCTCTAGCATTTAACGAGATGATGATCATTGACGTAGTAATCCCTCTTTGCGGGAGGGAGCTTTGTCCTTTCTTTTCTTGGGTTCATCTTTCTTTTTCGCTCGGATCGGATCCCGAGTTAGCAATAGGTTCTTGTGGGGGCTTTTCCACGGTAACTCCATAGGTTGTTTTCCTTTGCGGGATGCCTCCTGCTGGGAAGAACTGGACACCGTTTTCAGCTCCGTTTCCGGAATAGTCGATCCGATGATGGAGCTTTCACTATCCATGTTATCTTCGTTGCTGGTAGTAAAGCCGTCTTCTTTGCTTGTAGTGTAACCCTCCTGCAAGGTTTCTTTACTGTCAGGGATCTCCAGGCCTTTGACATCGGTGTCCTCCTCAAGTTGGTTCCCACCTGGGTAGTCAAACTCATTGATTTCCCTTTCCAGATTGCAATACAAGTTGCTGGAGGGGGAAACAGACTTGTTGTTACGCTCAGAGGTTGCCCTAGGGCTTCTTTTCCTTCTTCTTCTGACTTCGATGAACCCGTCTGCATCAGCTTCTGGATTACGGGGACCCTTGAATTCCTCTACTTTCGTCGAGTGATTCAATGCTCCATTGCTGTCTTGAGCATTTTTGGGGGCTTCTTGATTTCGCTTGCTTTTTCGTCTCAAAGGGCAATCTTTGATCCTGTGACCTTGTTGGCCACAACGAAAGCACGCGTTGGGAAGGGCATACTGAGGTCAGCCTCGACACAAATTTGAGGGTGCCACCGGGCGTTGAACGAGTGTCTTGCGCCTTCATAAATGAGACCACCAATGTCCTCGCGTGAGGCCAACGACTTGCCGATAGGAGAAACGATGTCCCATACGAAGTTGTACAAGAAGTATGGCAGGTTAGGGAGTTCAACCCAGAGGGGGTACCGAAGCGATTTCGATTTGTCGGGAGTAAAATCTGAATAGGCACAGGGTCGCCCGGCCGAGTTGCCAAGTTCCGACACTAAGGGCTCGAAACGCCATATCTTCATTTTCAAAGACTAGCAGCAAGTGGCTTGCCGATAAGAACTGACACTTACAAACAAAGAGGCCAGGTTAACGGTCTCCCCGGGAGGAGGGGCCAGATTGCTTCTCACAAGAGAGAAAGAAGCAGCCCTTTTTTCGAAGGGAGCTGAACCAATTTGTTCCTCTGAAAACTTCTAAAATGATCTGACAAGGCTACGATGAATTCTTTTTGTCAAGTTCATAGAATTCCTCTTTAATCACGATTCTTGCCCCTTTATAGTTTTTACTTCTCTCCTTGAAACCTTTAGAGTCCAAGGTTAGAGGATAAAAAAATAAAAGCTTTGAAGTTATTTTTTTTCATAAAAGGAAGTTCAACTGAGGCCTACTCTCTCATGCTTGAATTAATGAAAAAACAATAATATAGTGAATGTCCCTTATGATCCCTTGTATCCCACAAAGCAGTGGTAGGATGGCCTAGAGGCGGGATAACTATGACAATCCAAATCTAGTCTAAAACCTAATAAATGACAGGTTACACACATTTCAAAGAGAGTTACTAAAAAGATATATGATTCTTTTGCTTCCCTCATGAGCAATTCATTTGCTATTAATCTTGTTCTTTTCCAATACAAGCATCCTATATTGTATGAAATGTAGATAGTTTTTACAATTACATACTCTTCTTTGTAAGCAGCTGAGGGATTTTTCAATCGATCACTCTTTCAGATAGGCATCAAAGTTAATCGCACATCTTTCTTTCCATACCTTCTAGAGTGCTTCCCTCAGATGGCATTCCATAATGGAGAAGAGATGCAAAGTTTTCCTCCAAGTCATGCTTTTTTTCCAATTAATTTGCCTTTGGAAGCTCAAAATCCTGGTGAGAGATTGTCCGATTGGATAGCTTCTAGCACACGACAAGCAAAGATTGACAAGGTCCTCTCTACCCCAAATGCATGCCTACACCAGTGAAGGGCCCCAAGAATTTTATTAGCTTTGGCATTGATTTAAAGTCCACGATGGAGGATTTTCCACATGAAGACATTAAATCTTTTCCTCAATACATTTTATAAAATTATATATTCAAACGTGCAATGAAAATAAGGTTTTTGAAAGAAAATAGGTACATTGTTCACGTGTCTAGAGCACTCAAGAAAATGGTAAATCTCCAAAATTGTTATTGTCGGGGTGAAACAACCATAGCTATGTAAATTTTGTTAGATATACTAGTAGGAATGATTCGTGAATATAAATTTCATATCATCTACTCCATTACGAATGCAACAAAATAATTGAAGTGTGAAATCAAGCCTACACTAATCTGGCATGTGTAGATAGTATGAGCACAAAAACACATAAGTTTGATATCATTTACACTTATCGCACAAACCACAAACTATCAAAGCATCCCACTTGCAATGATTATTAATGGTAACGTAAGGTCTCATATGATACCACCCTTTCCATAGGGAGTTCTAGTGTGAGGTCCATAGCCTCCACACACGAGACAAATAAGTAACTAAGAAGACTAATTGATAACACCACACTAGGGGGAGAGATGCACATATCCACCCAACCAACTTATCCAATATATAGCTTCAAGTTCACGAGGTAACTAAATGACATGAGGCCATGTCTACCTTCCATCATATACATCCCTAAGGTGATCACATGGTCTTTAAGCTTAGAATAGCACATGAAATCACAGTCTTTCTATAAGAATACCCTTCAAGATCTCACCTACAAATCAAATGACTAGGAGAAGCTTCCAATCAAGCCTAAGGTACTTAACCTTAGAGAGTTAATGCTAAGGTTCAAGAACCTTCAAATATGGGTAAATAAATTATAAATCCTAAGGGTTTTTTAGCTAGAAACTCAAAGGTTGTACCCCTAGACCCATGCAGTTATACAACATCCATTAAAAACATTTCCATCCTTAAAAATTAGTAAAGTTTATGTTTAGGTACCCCCTGAGGCCCCATGATCAATCTCATTGATCATGGTTTTTAGCTCTTTAATTTTCCTTGTTATTCAAAGGGGATATCATGTCAAACTGAATCATAGAAGATGAGAATGCATGTGTGTTCAGCCTTAATCATTCCAAGCTCATCTAGTTTTGCATGTGAAAAACTAGATCAAGCACAAAATATGTTACACATTCATTTTATAATCCCTAACCTACCAATGGAATGGTATAAGTAGATTTTCTATCTAGTTTAAAGAGGATATAACCTTCTATTTACTTTGGAGAGAATAGCTTTACTTAGCTTTGATATTCTATTTTGAAGAGAGAAAATATCTTATAAATCAACCTTTGAAGATTCCACTTGTCCTTTCAAAAACAGTAAGATCTTTATAACTACATCCCTAATACAAAAACATAGTGTAAAAGATCCTATAATCTTTAAGGTCATAAATATCTGTAAGAACGGACTATTCCAACCAATTTTTCATTCTTCTCATTGATACTCAAATCTCAAAGCTGTTTACTGGGATGCCAAAATCCTAGAGATCCTTCTTGATTCTTCCAAAATCATCTCTATCTATATTCTAGATTTGTTTTAAGATGTCCTATGTTGATATCCTAACTTCTATTATCTAGTAAACATTCAAATTTCAAAGATGATCTTTCTTCTAAGCATGACTTTCGATAATAACCTTTGCATTTCTTGATTTCAAGTCATAGTGGATGAATCTTTAGAGCTTCAATCTTTGGAGTTTACCTTAAAAGTCTAAGAAATCCATCTTCTCTTTATTTCTAAGTCTCTATGAAGCTTATTGAGAGATAGAATCTTTAGAATCTTGCTAGAAGAATCGCTCTTCTATTTGAGAGGATAATTGAAGAAGATTACTATTTCTAGACATTATTTTATCGATGTATTCCATAGGTTCTTGAGGCCATTAGGAACAAGTACTCAATGGGATTCAATTCCCACTATCCCATACGAGTGGGCTCTTCATCCCATCCTTAGAAATACATTCTTCATTTTTATATTCACCTTCTTTGTCCTTTTTAATGCTCTCTTAAGCATATGCTACAATCTATGGTACCAACACATGAGCGCAAGGACTAAGGTCATTGGATGCACCAACTATAATGGTACTTAATTTACAAGACAATTTGGTTAACCATTTAATGTGGTCTAACTAGTCTTATCAAACTAGTCTAACTCAAGTGGTCTAACCACTTGAGAGCGTGGTTAAGCAAGGACCAAAAAGGTTTCATCAAAGGCAGGTCAATTTTGGAAACCATTATAGATATCTGGGAAGGTCTTGAATTTGCAAATGAGTCTAAACAAGAAGTAGTATTCCTCAAGATCGACTTTGATAAAGCCTACGACAGGCTAGAATGGGACTATATTCTATAGTCGCTACAAGATCTTGGATGTAGTCAGAAATTCACCAAGATGATTGCGACCCTTCTCGGAAACGCATCGACCCAAATTAACATTAATGGAAAACTTTCAAAGGTGATCAAACTTAGAAGATCTATCAGACAAGGGTGCCCATTGGCTCCCCTTCTCTTTGCCATTGCCACGGAAGGGCTTAGCAGGCTGGTGGAGCATCAGGTGGAAGCTGGTAACATTAAAGGCCTTCGTTTGCCGCATGACCACAGTCAGATCACCATGAGACTTTTTGCCGATGATATGAACGCTTTTGTTCACAATGATAGTACCAGCCTCGAGACGTTCTGGAAGTGTCTTGCTACCTTTTGTGAAGCCTCTGGATCCATAATCAACCACTCTAAGACCGCCTTTAGAGCTATTGGTGGGTCACAGCCCGACCTTCTCATTGATCATGGCTGTCAAATCATTCCGCAGGGCCAAATTTTTCGGCTTCTTGGGATTCCCTTGGGGTTTGGCATCTCTATGGAACAGCGGTGGAACTGGGTGCTTGCCAAACTCGAAAACAAGCTTAACTATTGGAGAGGTATGCAAATCAATCTTGATGGTCGTGCTATGGTTATCAACACGTTCCTCTTATCTTCTACCATTTATTTCCTTTCTTGTTGGAGACCGAAAGAGCAAGATCTGTCCAAACTGGATAGTATTTGTAGAAACTTCCTTTGGACGGGCGACCACAATAGGAGGGGGGTGCCTAAAATCAAATGGTCCATCTGCACCAGCCATAGAGATAGTGGGGGACTTGGTATCTTGGACATTGGGTGCATGGCTAACAAACTGTCGGCCAAATGGATGATTAAGGCTTGGTGCAACGGGGAGGCCTCGTGGGCCAAGTTGATCTTCAGAAACAAGAATGAGTTGGCGCTCATGGGTTTCCCAAATTGGAAGAATCTTGACATCTTGACCTTGCTGTTTTCCCCGATCCCCGTCTTCCCGAAAGGCTCTAATCTGGTGTGCTCCCTTTGGAAGAGTTGGAATAAAGTCAAAAGCTTCACAAGAATAAGTGAAGACTGGAAGTGGGCTGTCGGTATCAGACAAAACGACTCTATCTGGTTTCCGATCCATGGCATCCAGAGTGTAGAATCTTGGAACATTCAAAATGCCAAGAAGCTATTGAACAAAGGCTTCAAAAAATGGAAACATCTCTGGAAACAAGACACCAACCGATGGATCAACTTTGAGGATATTGACCCTAGCATCAACATTTCGCATGAAGAATGGAACACCTTGCAAAGCAGATGTCTCGCTTGGGACCGACACAAAGTTCGCCTTCTCATGGGACACGACATGTCGAGCTCGCTTGGTATCAAATGGCACAATGGGAATAGCCTATCAAAAATCCCGAACATCAAAGAAACGATCGACTATCAGGTTAACCTCAACAAAAAGTGGTGCCTGTCATGGACGCGGCTTCGGTGGGACATGAAGTTCATGGCTATTTGGCACCCCCTCATAGAAATCAAAAAGTCTGTCCTCTTATGGCAAATTCTTCATCATGGAATCTGGACCAACCTTAAGGCTAGCAAAATTTGTGGGATCCCTCCCTGGTGCAAACGCTGCTACCGGTCTATCGAAGATGTTTCACACATCTTCTTTACCTGCCCCAACTCCAACAGACTCTGGCAGGTGGTTGGAAAGAGAATTAGACTTCAAAAACGTCTCAGTTGGCAGCAAGCCCTGCTGGGAGAAGCGATCGGCTGCTCCGCGACTCTCTGGAACGCCATCAGAGGGGAGGTCCTATGGAAAATCTGGCGGGAAAGATGTGCTTTCAACTTCGGTGACTCCCCCAAGGAGTGGTCAATTGAGAAATTGCTGTTCCTCCTTGGCAAAAGGATTGTCAACTGTAAAAAATCCCCCCCCTTTAGGCATCATCAAGTACTCCTCTTGATCGATAACAAGATTAAACCCAAGTGGGCCCCACATGAGGGTGATGAGAGGGTAATTAATCTTCTTTGTAATGTCATCTAAGCTCTGTAAAAGCTTCCCCTGCTTTGTGGGATTTGGGGGGTCCCGTGGGCACTAGTCCCCTTCTCTTGTACTTTTCTTTATTTAATTCAAGTCCGGGAGAGTAGGCTTATGCCGAACTTCCTTTATATAAAAAAACTTAATGTTTGACTTGATGTTTGACCCTAGTTTGGGCATTTTGGTTTTTCTTCTCTTCTTTAGCCAAGTAAGAGGTAAGACTTGGTCCATCTCGATTCGATAGCTTTTAATGTCCAATGTGTTACCCATGGGGTTTGTTTAGGGATCTCACTTTTTTGCTTCACCCAAGAAATGATTTTCCTTAGGACTTCACTCTTGGAGCCCATAAATTATTTTGGGTTACCCCATGAAGCATCAACAAACGTTTAGAATATGCTTTATGTCTCATCTAAATTTGTTTCTCAACCCAATAAGGATTTCTAAAATCCTTATTGTTTATGAAAGTCATATGTTTCCTCTAAGTTCTTAAGGAACTTCAAATACTTGAGAATTTCATCTAGGTTGGAAGAAGTAATGAAAGAATAGTGAAAAACTAGAATGTTAGGAAGGACTTTCCTTTATATATTTCTTGTATATTCTTTACCATGTAATACCTTATTTGGAATTTTTAGAGCATAAAGTATAGGTTCTTGGGGACTTTCGACCTCCTTCATAGTTTTCATCCTCCAAAACAACTTGAGGGTTATTGAAAATTGTGATCTTTCTATTTCTCTTTTTTAGCATTTGAAAGAACTATTTTGAGATTTTTATTTGCTCTCCTTCAAGTTAATTGAAGACGTATCTCTAAGTTCAAGCTTTAACTACCCATAAATCCAACGTCTCATACCACTAAATCTACTTGAGTGGTATTGTAAGGGTAGACATCCCATACCATCTGACTTGTACTTTCACTATAGTGAAGGTAACATAACCTTCAATATTTTTTGACTCTGAATGGGGTGGTGGCTATGACACTCGTTTGTCCACTAGTGGCTTTTGCTTCATGCTTGGTAGCTCATGTATACCTTGGTTGAGTAAGAAGTAGCCTACTGTGGCCAGTTCCACTTGTGAGACTGAGTATAGGGCAAATTTCATAGTGATTGTTGAGTGTGTGTGGCCCAGATGCCTTATGGCTGATTTGGGTGTTGGTCAGTCTTTTGCCACCAGCATCTTCATTGAAAGTGAGAGCACATTGGCAGTTGCAAGGAAGCATGTGTTCCATGCTCACACTAAGCACATTGAGGTGCATTATCATTATTTCAGGGAGATGTTCTCTGCTGGAGAGATCAACTTGGCATATGTGCCCACGTAGGAGAACATTGTAGACCTTTTCATGAACGCTCTACCTAGGGAGAAGTTTGAAGCTTTCAACAAATCTTTGGGTTTACTTCCTTTTTTGGATTGATTCCACATATCTTGGTACTTCCTTATACATAAGTTCCGGCTCCTTGTTCACCGCGTCACTCCTATGGGGGGATTTGTTGATATGTTTAGGTAGTGATGTATGTGAACACAATAGGACCACCGGGCACTTTTTTCCCTCTTTAGGAGGTTTTTTCAAATGGCAATAATATTATTGCTTCTAGAACGTTATGTGGTGGGGTGTATAAGCTCTTAGACTATGCAAAATTTGTGAATGATTCAACATATGTAGCTCAAAAGCTTTAGTCTTCAATCCTTCAAGATTTCTTGCAATCCAATCATTGATTTGAATCTATTTCACTTGCTTGCATCCAATGCCTTTGTCCTCATATCTACACATTGTTGATGAGTGGACACATATGGAAGTTGAATCTCCTTGCTTGTAATCTTTTCCTTGACAGAATGATAATGTAATTCTATATGTTTAGTCCTAGCATGATAGATTGAGTTAGTAGTAAGATGTAAAGAACGGATATTATCTCCAAAGATGTGTGGAGTGGAAGACTTTAGCCCTAAATCAGAGTATAGAGTTTCAATCCACATTTCTTCTTGTGTAAAGTTTGCACATCCTCTATATTCAGCTTCTATTGATGAGGGTGCTACAATTTGTTGGTTCTTTGAAGACCAAGAAGTCATCTTTGTTCCTACAAAAGTGAGGTATCCAGATGTGCTTCTCCTATCATCTTTAGAGCTTGCCCGATTTGCATAAGAGAAGAGTTGGATATCTATATTTGATGTGTAAGGATAATACAAACCTTTATTGATTGTACCCTTCAAATATTTTAGGATTCTTGGCTGCTTCAATGTGAGGTTTCCTTGGAGTATGAATGAATGGACTTTAGACACTTACTCCATAGCAAATGTCCACTCTAGTTAGTGTAGCATAATTCAAACTTCCAACTAAGCTCTAATAGCTAGTTACATCGTGAATTCGCTCACCTTCATGAATACTCAATTTGAAGTTGATAACCATAGGAGTACCTAAAATCTTTGAATTCTTCATTTTGAATTTGACAAGAATGCCTTTGATGTACTTCCTCTAAGTAAGAAACATACTTCTTTCTATATATACCACTTTCAAACCTAGGCAATATCTAAGCAAACCAAGATCAATGATTTTGAATTCTTCTTTCATTTGGAGTTTGATCTTTTTATTCCTTCTACATCATTACCTATGATGATTATGTCATCATAAGTATATGAACTTTGATTGGTTTCTCTTAATGAAGAGGGAATTCTACCTTGCTCACATTGAATCCCTTATCCTACAAGTAAGGGACAATCCTGCATACATATTCAAGACATGATTGATCTTCAAAACTAGGAGGTTGATACATGTATACCTCCTCAAATATCCATCCATTCAAAAAGCATTTTCTACATCCATTTGATAAATCTTCCAATCCTTGGAAGATGAAAAACTCATAATCTAATGGTAGGAAATTTTGCAATAGGTGAAATTTTTTCTTTATAATCAATACCTTGTGTTTGTGCATATCCTTTGGCCACTTGACTTGCTTTATACATGTTCTTTACCTTATATATCCAACTTGTTCCTATGACTTTCATAGATGGAGTCTTGGGTACCAATTCCCAAGTTTGATTTTTTTCTAAAGCATCTATCTCTTCTTCCATGGCATTCATCCACTCAGGCTTCTCCTTTGATTCTTCATATGATGAGGGTTCTTCATAATTTGATTCATGTGCTAGATATATTGAATTTTTAGTGACTAATGAAGTATCATATCCATACCTTTTTGGTTTTCGTTTCTCTCTAGACCTTCTAATGGTTTCTTGAGAGGACTCCACCACATCTCTCAAGTTTTCCACTTTGGCTTTACCCTTAGAGTTACAAGCATTGATTTATCTCCTTGGATTCTTCTGGTCATCATCAAAATCACTTAATGTGTCAAGTTTATGCTCACTCCTCTTTGATAAGCTTGGAAAGTTTTCTTCTAGGTCAGAGGGAAGTTTGGTTTTCCTATGATCATCTTCAAACCATGACTTGTTTTATCAAACACAACATTTGTACTTACAATGAAGCCTTTGTTCTCGGATTATATGACCTATAACCTTTTTGATTAAGAGTGTAGCTAATGAGGATGCATTTGTCTACCTTTGTGTCCAACTTACTTGTAATTTGTGAAGGTATGTGTGCATATGTTATGCACCCAAAGATCCTGCAATGATCATGATTAGTACTTCTTCCATTTCATGCTTCATATGGTGTCATGCCATCCACAACATTTGATGGAAGTCTATTGATCAAGTATGTAGCTATTGATAGTGTCTCTACCCACAAATACATGGAAAACTTCTTCTAATTGAGCATTGACCTTGCAACCTTCACAACTGTTCTATTCCTTATCTCTTCCACTCCATTTCGTTGAGGAGTATAATGGTGGTGATTCCCTCTCTCTTGGATATAAGAATTAAAATCATGAGAGAATTATTCTCCCCCATCATCTGACCTTGTTCTCTTTAGGGTTTTACTTGTTTGGTTCTCCACAAGATCTAAATACTTTTTGAAACATGAAAACACTTCATCTTTATGCATGATGAACTACAATATAGTCCATCTACTACAATCATCTATGGATGATACATAATATCTTGGTCTAGAGATTGAAGGCTCCTTGCTTGTTTCCCATACATATGTATGGAACAAATCCAATAGGTCTCCATGGATGTAGCCTTTCTTGGTGAAGGGTTTCCTTTGTGACTTACCAAATGGACGATCACTACATTTTTAAGTCATATGTTGTTTGGATATATTTGGTACACCAAGTACACTTCGATCCCTATTGATTTTGTTGAGAGCTCTTTGAGGTATATGAGCTAATAACTTGTGCCAATTTTCCAAATCTAATAGCATTTGGCTATCATAATTGGGCAATGCAAGACTTTTAGTGCCTTGGATTCAAATGTGAACAATCTACCTGATTTTTCTCCTATTGCTATTGTCTTGAATCTACGATGTGGTTCAACAAACACTCCATGCTTACTGAATCTGACCTACAATCCATTCTCAATAATTTGGCCTAGACTAATGAGGTTCTTGGTGATAGTTGGTACATATAATACTCTGCTTATAAAATTCATATTTCCATCTGAAGTCTTCACATTACCCATCTTCTCAACTAGATTCCTTGTGTCATTTCCTGTTTGGACTTCATGCTTATTCCTTGGGTCCTTCAAATTTGAAAGTAGAGCTACATTTCCTACTACGTGATTTGAGCATTTCAAGTCTACATAAAACACATGTTCATCTATTTTACCTTCCTTCATAGTCATGTTCATAAGAAGAATTAAGACTTCTTGAGTTTGGTCATTTGTACAGTTGTTGTATTCTATCCTTCCTTTCTATCCACCTTGATAACTATTGTTGTATGACTTGTTATTGTATCCATAAAAGTTTTTGAATCTTGCTCTTCAATTTCCATAGCCTCCTCTATTGTAACCTCTTCATCTTTGGTTCCTTGTGTTCCTGAAACAATTGTCTATAATATGATTGGTTAGAACTCATATGGAACATGGGGATGCACCTTGGGCTCTCCCCCTGTCTTGTATATCTTCTCTACCTCTTCCTTTTGAGCCTCTACCTTTACCTAGAAAGTTTGCTTGAGAAGTACTACCTTCATCATCAGACTTCTAACCATTGCCTTTGTTATCCTTGCTTGTCATTTTATCTGTATAGAGAGTAGAGGATTGATTGCCTTTTTTATCGTCTCCATTCTTAATAAGCTTTGCCTCATGGGTGAATAGTTCTGCCATGAGTGTGTTGAAATAAGGAACTTGCTTGTCCATGTAGAGATCCATGGCTATGGTGAAGGCCTCCCATGTATCATATGACTTTATACCATTGATCTCTTTCCTTACTATGTTCTTCATCAGTGAATTCTCCAATGCTTCCAAGTTGATATGAAATGTCCTTCATTTTGGTGACAAAATGAGTCACACTCTACTTCAAAATTTTCTTGAGTGTTGTAACTCCATCCATAACTAATTCTTTGTTGCCTTGCTGCTTGATGAGAAGAGTGCTTCAAGAGAATTCCAAGTTTCTTGTGATGTCTTGCAATCACTAATGTGTAGAAGTAAAAAACCAAAGATAGACTTAAGAATGTATTACCTTGCTAAGGCATCCTTTGTATGTATGTATGTATGTATGTATGTATGTATGTATGTATGTATGTATGTATGTATGTATGTATGCATGCTTGCATATATGCACATGCACAGGTGGTGCATAGAAATGAACCAAGATAACAATTTGGATAGAGATACTTTATTCCACCTAGTTCACATGTTTACGCTATGGATACCTAGTTCACACATAGAAAAACAATGCGTTAGGTAGGGATGTTTAATCCACCATTATCATTGTTTATTATAATTTGCACTAGATTTACCTTACCAAGTGCAAAGCTAGATGGTGCTTAGAATGATTTTCCATTGATGGGGGATGGACCCAGTCCTTCAACACCTATCAAGATTGAGGATCATGAAGAATTTGAGGTCAAGCATGTGTTAGATTCTAGAATAGGAAGGTTGTAATACTAATTCCATTGGATAGGGTATGACATAAGTGGTTGTACATGGGAACCTACAATAAATCTTTAGAGAGCACCCATCAAGTTTCATTAGTTCCATAAGAAGAGTCCAAGAAATCCAAGCTAGGGAACATGGCAAGCACTCCTCCTAGAACTCATTGCTTGAGGGGAGTTGATATCATAAACATTAAAGGAAACCATCCTAAACCATACCTTTCTTTTGACTTTATATATCTCACCATAGGCTTAGAATGTGGAGAAACTAATGCTAACATCATGTTTGAAACATGTAAAAACCATAAGATTGACTACATACTTGCTTGATTTTGACATTGAAAGGTCTATTAGGGATTGCTGACATCATCAATTTGTAACTACCCTTGAACACCTATATAAGGAGGACCTAGACACATACATGCTCAGTCTTTCCAATACCAATCTTGGGAGCTCGAGGATTCAGGATCTCCAGGTAAGTATAGTTTAGGTTACTATTCCAATTTTAGTCTTGTTCCTTTTTCTAGTGTTGTCTAGTCTAGTATTTTTTACATCATACCTTGTCCTCCTCTAATCTCATAGTATGAGATATTTTCTTGTTATTTCTTTTACATAGTTCATCTCCCTCAAGGGAGTTTTTGTAATCTAGATTATCTTGTTTCATACCTACAATCCTGGGTTGTTGGATCTCTTATATCCTATCTAGTCTAGTTATCCTTACCTATCAGTCTTAGGTTGTGGGGCTTCTTGTATCACTTTCATATTCTTGTATTATTTTCCCTATATGGGTGATCTTGTCATTGGAAGCATAGTTATGAAATCTTTCCAAAGTCTAGTCAAAGGGCATGATCTTTAGCTACCTTGCTGATTGGCTCATTACTATATGCAACCATAAAATTTCCTAAACTTGTGTATATGGGTAGAGTTCTCTCTCAACTCTTGCGTGATTACATGCTATAAGGAAGTAATTAAATATATAAAATATGGTGAAAAGTTTATATATTTAATCTTTAGCTTCCTTGCTGATTGGCTCATTACTATATGCAACCATAAAATTTCCTAAACTTGTGTATATGGGTAGAGTTCTCTCTCCAATCTTGCATGCCTAATATGCATATGGTGAAAATTCTAGATATAAAAGGTTCTTTTCATGTTGATTGAGTAGTTTGAAATGATGAAAAAATGAATGCTTCAAGATATATGGTTAGATAGTTAGCAAAAGCATCTCATGGATGTCAAACGCAACCTACGATGGCTCTCTACTCAATAAAAGCTAAGTATAGAGCATGCCCATCAGACTCCTATGAAATAATGTAGCTTAAGAAGGCCTTTTACGGCCATTATTTATACATTGTGCTCCCTCTTTTTAGAGACCAAATATTAAACATGCATCTATCCAACAATCCAATTCTTCATGCTAAGATTAAGCACAATGGAGTACACTACCATTTCATCATAAATCATTAACACGATAGGCATGGAGGTTAATGTAGGGTATTTCATCACAAAGGAGCAAGTCATTGAGCACACAAGTCATCCACATAAACTTCTAAATTCTTTTTCAAGCTCTTGAAACACATGACACATGACACATGAGCCTTTGTCATGGACACAAGGGAAACTATCTTCAGCCTTTGGTTTAATGTGACTGTCTATATCTCATTATTGGTTCCAAATTTGGAGAAACTAATGCCTCCATCCTATCCCAAACATATAAAACCCTAAGATTGACTATCTACTTGCTTGATTTTGATAAGCAAAGGTCCTATTTTGGATTGGTGACATCATTGATCACATTATCAATACGTAATTTCCACTAAGAACCACACTTGAACACCTATATAAGGGGGAATTGGTCACATACATCCTCAATCTTGCTAATGCCCATCTTGGGAGCTCAAGTAGTCATGATCACCAAGTAAGTACTTTTGAAGTTCGACTTCCAGCGCTTATCATGTTCCTTGTTCCAGTCCTAGATAGTCTAGTTCCGACATCTAGTCTTGTGCTCTTGTAATCTCATAGTACAAGATCTTATCAATTTACTTCTTGTATCTAGTTCATCTCCCTCAAGGGAGTTCTTATAATTTAGATATCATGTTTCATACCTACAATCCCCAGTTATGGGATCTCTTGTATTCTGTCTAGTCCAATTATCCATACCTATCAGTGTGATCTTGTAATTAGAAGTATAATTATGAAATAATTTCTAGTCTAGTTAGAGGGCACAATCTAGTGCTTCCCTAAGATTTTGGCAAGACCATCAAGACAAGGCAAAAAGGATATTATTCGTGAAGAAATCCTTTCTAATTAAAAGGTTATTCAACAAGAAGTTCAAGAGAAACGAAGAATCCAACACCATAATATTGAAGGTGTAATCAAAGAGCTTCAAAGAAAAATGCAAGAGTTGCCAGTCATAGCAAATCAATATTCTTGAAGTACACCCATGGCAAGTACTATAAAGAAAATTCCAAAGATGAGCATGCTTGAGAAATTTGATGGGACATGATCAAAGTTTTGGGCATTTCTATAGCAGGTGAAGCTACTCATAATAATGCAACTAGATGGGTACCTAGATGATGCATCGCAAGTAGGACTCATAGGAACTTTATTATGTGGCCCTACTCTTTCATGGTTTGCACCTATCGTTGATAAGGATAAAGATAGTTTGTATGATTTTAGGGCCTTTTTTCGAGAGTTCATGTATTCTTTTAGGGATATCAATTGTTCATGTGTTGTCCAAACAAAGGTAAGGAAGATACATCAAGGAAATAGGTATGCTTCTATCTATGCATCAAAACTTAGACAAATCATTTTTTATCTCACATGACATGAGGATTATTTTATCAACCAATTTCAATGGGGCTTATGTGATGATGTTAAGGACCTCATCTTAACCATGCCCAAGGTGAATTCTTTGAATGAATTCATGAATCAAGCAATTGAATGTGATAATAGGTTGTTCGAAAGAAAGAAAGAAAAGAATTTTTCTATTAGAGATTAAGAATACAAGTTTATCTTAGCTCCTCAACAACATATGCTGGAAGAATCTCAAATAGAACCCGTGTTGTTCGATAACATTAGGGTCAAATGACTTACACCAAAGGAAAGAAAACATCAGAAAGATAATAGAGTATGCTTTTGTTGTGGAGATCATGATCATATGGTATCCAAACTTCCTAACAAGAAGAAACAATTTGGAAATAGGACTTCCATGAGCACCATCCCATATCAAAGGAATCATTATCAGAGTCATAAGATGAATACATCCCATCAGGAGAACCATGTTGTGGATTGTCCGCCCAGATATACTACAAACCCTTTCCATTTTCATCGTGGATATCCATCATCATCGTGTTCTAGTACCACATATCAAGAATTCAGAAAGACCAAGAGCTATGAAAACTCAATTGCTAGAAGATTTGAGAGAACCACTCATCGTGGAACTTATCATTGGCTTGCAAGGAGCTCATTTTAGAAATATCAAACAACTGGTATATGTTTTCATTGCCGAGTTCTCTAAGAGTGGAATGAGGCACAAGACCTCATCTTTGATACATATTTTCAAAAAAATGCCCTAAGAGACAATAAGGATAGTGGGACAGAAATTGAGGCTACACATAGAGAGGTGTCAAGTGCTAGAGCTACCCAAGCAAGCCAGATAATTATCACTATTCATCGAAAATTTCTTGAGTGGAAAATTGAGGTCTTATGTGTACTTGAAGGAGCCAAACACTCGAGACCTTTGTGTGAATATGTGCATAGACACAAAAGACAACTTGGGAGAGGGGTTGGAGTGGTCTAAGCTCTATAAAGGATCACATTGCTCAGGTAGTGTCACATCAAAACCTTCATCCTTAGTGGAGGAAATAGTTGAGTTAGTTGTAGAAAACCTAGGAGGAAATTTCCACAATAGGCAATATCAGTAGGTCACTACCATAAGACTTGGCTGCACTTGTGATGGTGATCACATGGATAATGCTTTCCCGATGCAAAAGAATAATGCCATATCTCTAGGCTCATACTAGTTCGCCATAGAGAGAAAATGTATGAGTCATATGGCACAAGATTGTCCGTAGATAAGAACATACTTAGATAAAACTACCAACAACCAAATAGGTATTAAAATCAATATCAATCGCAACCCTAATATAGGCCATAATACAATTACCAACCACAATATCAGGCACAATCTAGATCACAACCAATGCTATAGAAGCAACCGCCATCCCATGCTAATGTGATATAAGTCAAGTATGCGAAAACAGAAGAGAATACTAATAGGGATTTAGTAATAGTTTCTCCATTGATCACTAAGAATGATCCTAATGCTAATATTATTGACTCATCTCAAGGAGAGAAACTTCTCATCTACTACGTAGAGCTGCTATAACATAGATAAACTTACTAATCCCTGCACAATAATACAATTGGGTACTCAAATACTCAAAAGTGATGTACATGAATCCTAATCCTAGGACTTAAATGAGACAAATGAGAATAAAATCCCCTATATGAGCATTCTATAGATGCAAGGGAGATCATTTCATGCTAGAATGCCAACATCCCCCATCAATAGGTCAGCCACACCATCGTACCATTCATTGATATTGTTGAGAGTGTGATAAAGAGCATACTATACATGAGTGCCCCAAGAACCTATCTAATGATTTGAAGATAATTTTGATTAACATGATAGGCATTGTACAAGGCTCAAATGGATATCCGCCCAAGTTAGTGCCCATCCAAGTAGTCACTAGATCAAAAGCACTAAAACAAGCTCAACAAGAGAACCAAGGGAAATTCTCAGATTCTAGTCAGATACGAGAGTCCAGAAAAAAGGAAACCAAGCCATGAAGACACTCTATAGAGAGAATCAAGAGAAAATGGTCCAAGAAGGTTGCAAATCTAGAAGGTAGTTCGAAAGAAACCAAGGCAAGGTTATAGATTTGGCGTCACAGGTCCCATTAGATACCTCACCTTTGCCTAAGTTAGGATCAATGTTAACGAAACCCATCGTAGAAAATTTAGACATGATGTTCAAAGACTATCTAGCACAATTGAGAGAAGGGCCTAATGCGTTGACTTAGAAGTAGAAAGAACAAAAATGTACAACAAAATGGTTGAAGTAGCTCAAGTTATGTTCGAGTCTAGTCAACTCTTTAACGAGAGTAACCTAGTCAAATCAAAATTTCACTTCTAAAGACTCTTAGAAATATTAGAGAAAATGATTTCTAAACCTAGCCACTTAACACCTCAAAAGGCCCAATCGATCGAAAGCAATAGAGGTGAATTCTTTCCAGTAGAGCCATACATTCTTAAATTGAGAGAGGGTGGAATTCCTTCTTCAATCAATAAATACTCACAAGAATTCTTGAGAGAAACTCAAGAAAAGAGGTGGGTTATGGAATAGATGACCTAACCACCCATCAAGAAAATATACGATCTTCATGATCAATTTCCTCAAGAAGTCCCCTCTATTTACATAGAGCAGTAAGATGTACAATCAAGAAAAAGAGTAAACTTCAAATCTAATTCTTTACAAGAATTGCCTCATTTCATAGGCCCTTGGGAATCAAAGTCTATTCAAATGAGAGCTCCCATGATACTGATGAGGAAAGATAAGTTATTTATACCTAGGAGCATGGAAGTAGTCAAGAACACTAAAGTGTAGTGTCATGTCACCTTAGAAGAACCACTCAAAAACAAACTAGAGTTATGGAAACATGTAGCAAAGAAAGTTCTAAAATTTTCTAGTTTGCACTCCCAGATAGGATCACCAACAAAGTTCATAGAGATACCCATCGATAAGATAGGAGATTTGTGAGAATGAGAAGAAGGAAACAACTATCTTCCTATCACCTATCAGGAATACACAATGAGGGCAATCCTACATTCACGAGTGGGAGTTGCAATCGCTACCACTTCCTTATGGAAGCATTGGGACAAACAAGCTCTGAGACCCACATAAATGAAGCTAGGGATCCAAGACAAGCACATAGAGAAACAACTAGGATTATTAGAGGGAATCACACTCAGTACTTGTGATCTAGAGTTTGCACATAATTTTTCTATATGTGAAATAAAAAAGGATCATGTCTATGAAATTATCTTGGGTAGAACTTTCATGAGACAATTGTAGATAGTGCAAGATGGGGGGCCATTTCTTTGTACTTGTAGCATTTAGGGGTAACTACTAAGGTTGGTCTCAAAGACTATACACATAGGGACATAGAAGCCCTATAGTGGAACACTATCCATAAGAAACAAGAAGATAATGAATCAGTGCACTCCATAGGATCAAATCATTTATGGATGCAAAAAGATACTCATTTATTAAGAACTAGATACATAGGAACATCAGGAACTCATAGATCACTTCAAGACCTAGCCTATGTGCCTATGATCTTTCCACATCAAGAGTTTGAACCCTTGAGTTGGGAAAAAATCTTAGCAATTATAGACATAGAAGTAAATGAAGAAAAATGGATTCACCATTGCCATGAGGAAATCTATGAAATTTCAATGCTCATTTGCAAACCAGTAATTGAGGAATTTGAGCCTAGTATAGATGTACACAAAGAAGAAAATAATGAGGAATTAGAATCAATTTGATGGATCCTTTTTGTAAACTAAAAGAAGAGTACTTACACCTAATAGATGCTAAGATGCCTCAATGAAATGATTGGAAGAAGAATATCATTTTAGCAACACAAGTAGACACAAAAATTAAGAAAAAGAAATGTGAAAAAGAACCCCTCCACACAAGAAGAAGAACCATTATTCAAAGTACATGAGAACTTCAAGATGTATAAGATAGAGGATAGAAAAATCATAGTGTGAATGCCATGAAGAGAAGATTTCATGTGAGAGTCTTATGAAAATAAGGAGAAAACCATAAAACTAGTAGTTATGATAGAAGATGAAGAGAAAAGAACCACATACATAGGGAACGACTTAAGCAAGGAAGAAGAGGGAGTTTACAAATACATTGAGATGATATAGAGACATATTCACTTGTACTTACAAGGATTTGAAAGGAGTGGATCAAGACATATGTTCTCATAGATCCCCATGACTTTAGAAGCCAAGCAAACAAAATAGAAGCCTTACACATATAATGTCACTTATGCAACAAAGATAATAGAAGAAATAGATAGGTTAAGAGAAGCCAAATTTATCTATGAGATTGAGCATACAAAAACATTGTTTTTGTGCCCAAGAAGAATGGTAAATTGCATGTATGTATTAACTTGAAGAAAGTTAGTGCTACCACAATATGGGATAGATATTCAATTCCTATCAGGGAACATCTATTAGAATGTGTAACATGTTAAGTTTATAACTGCCTTGATGCATTTTCAAATTACAATCAAGTGGCCATTGTCCCCAAAGATCAACAAAAGATGGCTTTTGCCATAGAATGGGGAATCTTAGCATTTTGTGTGATGCCATTTGGGCTCACAAATGCACTTGCTACATTCCAAAGGATGTTAAGAGAGCACTAAATAGTGCCCTCTGATTAGATTAAACAATATCTCAGAATTATACTTTTGATTACAAGATCATGCACGCAGAGAAAATAATACAAGAAAATGCAAGTGATACAAACAATCCAACAACCTAGGATTGACATGTATGGATAACTAGACTAGATGGAATAGAAGAGATCCGAACAAGATATCTAAATTACAAGAAATCCCTTGAGAGAAATGAACTAGATACAAGAAATGACTTGAAAAGATCTTGTACTATGAAATTACAAGAGGAAAAGACTAGATGTCCAAGAACTAGACTATTTAAGACTAGAACAATGAAGAAGGCAAGAACTCGAATTGGAACTCCAAAAGTATTTACTTGGTGATCATGACTCCTTGAGCTCCCAAGATTGGCATTGGCAAGAATGAGGATGTACATGGCCAAGCTCTCCTTATATAATTGTTCAAGGGTGGTGCTCAATTGTGGTTACAAATTGTTGATGTTGGCCATCGAAAAGAAGGCTTGTGCTTATGAGAATCAAGCAAGTAGATAGTCAATCTTAGGGTTTTGGCATGTTTAGACACAATGAAAGATTTGGTTTCTCAAAATCCTGAATCAATCATGAGATATGGAGAGTCACATAAATTCTATGGTTGAACATGGTTTTCTTTCTATCACCTTTTGTGGCAAGACATGATGCTTACCAAACAACTTCTTTAGGAGACAAATGGAGTTGAACAAGGGGACAAATTATCTAGAAAAAACTTCATATTCATCAACAAAAAATAGGAACAATGTTCTAAGTGCCTAATATGATAACTTCTATTGTAAATGCCCAATGTGGCATTCAAACTTGTTTTCCTATGTTAGAAAAAAGGGAGTAATTGTAACCGCATTTGTCACTCAGCAAAATTGATTTTTTTCAGCTCTGCAATGTCAGATAACGGACTTAGCCATTTTCAGAAGCCCTTTTGTTAGTATCTTTTTTAGAAACCCTAACCGTTATCCCCAACTAGCTTTACCATGTTCAAAGCCAAGGACAACTTTCTTGTATATATAACCTCCTTCGTTGCTTAATGAAAAGTAAACACTCTTCTTACTCTCTCCTATTGTGAACATATATATTTGTCTCTCCTATCGCACGTACAATATTCCGCCATAGCTCTCAAAGTTTTCTACTTCTGTGTGTGCGTTCTACCTTAGAATATCAGTGAAAAATAAGCACGTCCACAAAATAATTAAAAGGATTTCGGCTCCCCCCACCCGAAGGTCACAAATTCATGCATTGACAATAAGGCATCTACAAATAACACCTAACTTATGAGATCATGCCAGTTATTATGATGAAACATTGTGTTGATACAACGGAAATATGTTCTATTGGATTCAATCCATGAGAGGTTGATGTTTCCTTAATTAAATTTCTCGATCTATTCAAGAGCTTTATACAAAATGCTGACAGAAATATAAACAAAAATCTAAACGTGTTGCGCATGAAGTTCAATAAATAAATGCAAAAGCATTTATAAAGATGTCTTCAAGAAATTAGTGTTAAATACATCCATGCATAAAACAACAAGAAATCTTTGTTAAACTCTGTAAAATCTACCCTTGCTCTGTGGGATTTGGGGGGTCCCATGGACACTAGTCCCCTTCACTTGTACTTTTCTTTTCCTTTTAATTAATACAAGTCCGGGAGAGTAGGCTAACACCAAACTTCGTTTATTTCAAAAAACGAAAAGAAATATTTGAACTCTTCATGGTATCTTGGAATGCCATTGATGTCACATCCACAAGCCCGAAATATCAGATAAACTACCTTCATCCACACACTCTAGCTTGCCATCAAATCATTTGGGGAAGGACTTAAGAAGTGGATGATGCTCTCCAGATCTCACAATTTTGTTGAGCCTTGTCTAAAAGCAAGAGAAGTTCTCAAAATTTTGTTTCTTTGACCTTGGCACAAGCCAAATCTCTTCTCTCTCACTCTCTCTCGCTCTCTCTCTCTCTATCTCTATGTGTATGGTTTTCTATCTATTTCTCTGCAATATAGGGACAACAAAAAAAAAGAATGCTGTTTTGGGTAAACATCAATACAAAAATAAATTACGGAGAATAAGTTACATGAGCGATGGTGAATTATGAGAATGTAATCAAGAATTTTCACACCCTTAGCAAACTTGAATAGCTTTCAAACTATGCAAAGGATAATGAAAAGAGATTATCCAAGTTGAATGATTCAAGTACACCAAAAGAAACTAGCAATGGTTATTCAATGCCTAGATGTACTACAGAAGTAAAGATCTTTGGCTTGGCAAAGAGTAAGCTTGGAGGGGGTTACTTTAATCAAAATGCTAGCTCATGCAGGGAGTTGCTCCTAGGCTTGTATCTAACATATATTGAGGTGAAAAGAATTAGAATGGCTACAGAGGACTTGCATTAGAACGCTTTGATATATATGTCTCCAATTCTAATTCAAATTGGATTGTTAGATCTCATCCAAAAGTTGTTCTACATTTTCTCCGAGGAGCTAGAGTAGCTTTGATGGAGATTAGTCACCGACTAAGAGATGCATTTTGATAAGTACATATATCGATTAGATTAGATATATTAGATTAGATTTTGGTGATTTTTCTTGTAGTCTCAAAATATTTCTAGGGGTTTGCCAGAGCTGCAACGACTTGGGGCATTCAAAGAAGACCTGACCCAAATCCTCAATGCTATGATAGCATCGCTTGCACCATGGTGGAGCCCCACAAGTTTTGCTAACCTTTAGATTGGTCTAGATACCACGGTGGAGAATCTACCACATTAGCACCAACGTTTTGATCTCTATGAGGCGATGCCAGATCAACATGAACTTCAAATCCCAATGCAGACTTGTCCAAGTCAAGCACCACTTCTTGTTAAGTGTGATATGATAGTCCGTGTTTACCTTGATTCTAGGGATTTTGGACAAGCAATTGCCGTGGTGTCAAATAAGACCCTCATGGCACGACGGATCCTACCCAATGAGAAGTTTAGTTTTTTATCATTCCCAGGTGATGCATCTGCATTGAAGGAGACTCCAGTCTTTGTCGTTCACTCTTATTTCATGATCTTTGTCCTCAAAGCTCATTCACTAGCTGGTTTCTTGTTTCTAGAGGTGCTTCCCATGTTTGAAACCCTTGTTCTAAAGCCTCTTAGGATTTTGGAGGTTCCAAGATACCACACCCCTAATGCCCATGATAAAAAACTAGATTGAGTCATTTTTCTGATATCGCTTTCCAATCATCTTTGATTCTAATAAATTGTTTGAACTTGTTCCAACTCTTCTATAGGGAGCACACAAAATTCGAGCCTTTAGGGGAACTTGGAATGAGGGAGAATAAAATGGTAGGAAGGCCCATGAGCATAATCATGTTCTTTTTCCTGAAAATGAGCTTGGCCCAAGAAGTCTCGTAGTTGCACCAAGCCTTGATGATCCATTTTACCACCAACTTGTCAGCCATGCCTTCAATATCCATAAGGCCCAAACGCCCACAATCCTTTTGGCTGATGCAAGTAGACCATTTAATTTTGGGAACCCCCATTCTATTGTGGTCCTCCATCCAAAGAAAGTTTCTACAGATTCTTTCCAATTTTTTAAGCTCTTGATCCTTGGTCTCCAACAAGAGAGAAAGTAGATGGTTGAGGAGATGAGGAAGGTATTAATTACCATGGCATCCCATGCGAGGTTGATTTGCATGCCCTTCCAATATGCTAAATTGTTGTCTAGTTTGGAAAGGACCCAACTCCATCGTTGCTCCATCAAAACACCAAAGCCCATCGGAATACCAAGTAAGCAAAAGATTAGACCCCTGTGGATACTTTGGCAACCATGGTCAACCAATAGTTGGGGTGGCAGTCAAATGATGGCTTAGAAAGCGATTTTAGAATGGTTTATTTTGGAACCAGATGCCTCACAAACTGTGTCAAGGCACCCCAAAGTCCCATTCAAGCGTGTCGTATGATTTTTCAAAGTCAATTTTAAGGAATACCACATCTTGCTCGAACTCTTCAACAAAATCAAGAGCTTCCCAAATATCAAGAATAGCTTCTAGTATAGATCTACCCTTGATGAATCCTTTTTGGTCCTCACTAAGCCATCTCTTAAAGTGGTAAGAAATTCTGGTGGCAATTACTTTTGCAAGAATCTTCTACCCAGTTTGAAGCATCGTGATTGGGTGCTAGTTGTCAATCCTATTCTTGTTATGTTTTTTATGGATAAGCTTGATGAGACCAATGTTTAGGCATTTAGGAAGTGCACCAAAAACCAATGCCTCTTGCCACACCAAGTGCAATGGAGTGGCCACCACGTGTCTAAAAGATTTGAAAAACTCATTTGTGAGGCCGTCAAGACCCGGGCATTTCCCATTTGGGAGCATATTGATAGCTTCATGAATCTCAATATCCGAAATGGGCACGTCAAGGAGATACTTCAAATTATGCAATATTCTCAAGGGGAGACTCTCGAGATGGTCGCCATGCAATTCTCCCTATGGGGAGAAAGGGGTGTCAAAAGTGCGAGGAGTTGAATAAAGTGGACAACAATAATACCACTGTTTTCTTCTTCTGTTTTGCATTCGACCCCATTACTACCTATCAAGAAGGGAATAGATTCTCTTGTTTACTTCTTCTTGAGGATGCCACGCATCTCTTTAGTTGGTGTGTCTGCCTTACCTGCCCACCACTCTTTAAAGTATACTTGTAGGTTTTTCCTTTGAATTTCCTCCTCGTATCCCAACATGCCTCTGATTTTCCATAGTCCCATGTGGTATTGGTAGTTTCTTTTTTTCACTTCCTCCTCAAGATGCCAGAGCCTGTGATAGAGCTTCTCTCTTCGACTCGACCGAGCATTGCAAAGTATCCTGTGAGTCCTGACCAAAATTTGACGAGTCTTCTCAACCAAAACCCTCGAACTTTTGGGTGGTGAAGTGTCATCGGCAAATGCCGAGTTCCAAACCAAGGTAATTTCTTGTTGAAAGAGGGAAGGGAGAAAGACGTCGAGTAAGCATGAAACCAAGGTGCTTTGCTGAGTTTGGCAGTTGGTTTGAAAGTGAGAATAAAAGGGTAGTAGTCTAAGATGAGGAGGTCAATGTGTTGAGAGATGTGGGGTTGGCCCTCTAATGGATAATGTTTTGTGCAATATAGTTTCTATCAAGTCTTGATTTCCCCAAGTCATCGCTAGATTGGAGGTTCGACGAAGAGAAGCCATTCACATCTTTAATCTCCACTAGGTCCATGTGGAGCTTGATTTTGTCCCATATGTTTTTCTCCTGGCCATCAATGGTACACCCCCTATTGTCCCATCGCTTCGAAGGGTTTACCATGTGGAAGTCTCTACAAAGCATCACATTGTGGGAAAGTGAGTCTAAAGGGACCTAGGTGTCAATCCTCTCTGGCTTCTTGTTTGGGGCATACATGGAGACCATAGTGAACTAGAAGGAGCCCCTGAAGGAGGCAACAATCCAATGATGTTTTGGATCCTTGGAGAAGTTGACTAGTCTACCAGACCGAAAGTTATTTATTCTAATAGTTGTGCCATCGGTCCCCCTGAGGTGTGAAGTGATGATCGAGACATGAGTCGAAGAGATGCGTTTGAATCATTTCGAAAGGTTCTCTCCATCGATTTTGGTCTCCTGAATACATATGAAATCTCGGTTTAGGCTATTATCGCGAAACCACTTGCCAATTTTTAAACACGGAAAACATCCGACTTCCTGGGCGACGTCCTCAACAATCATTTGAATTTCGATAATGTGATCTGCTTTTTTGGATAAAAGCACGCATGACAGCAAGCTCCTCGGAGTCCGCAGAGCGAAGTACGCTACAGGCATAGCTGTGGCGCCAGCGGGCAAGAAATGTACGTGAGGAGCCAGACTGAGTACGAACCCTGCACGGGAATGAGAACGAGGGTGCCCAAAGTTGCAAGCGAATTCAGAGGGGGTCAACGTTGCAAGTTGACCTTACTGTGTTTTCGTGCGCGCTACAAGAGGGAAAACAGAGCTCAAAAGGGAAAGATCATGGCGCAAAAGCGACTTGTGATCAATTGTGAGGAGCAACATTGGGCTTGAAATCATGTAGAAAGCGAAGAGAAGGACATGCTTTACCACGAGCTAAAAGAATGTGTGTAGGAATGTGCTTAGCTTACATGATTGGGCCAAACTGAATTATCATACTATCAAGAAGTCAAAAGTTTTTATAGCAAGTTGTTGAAATCATGGGGAGATTAAATTAGGAACTCAAAAGTTCAACGGCCATGTTTAGAGAGATTTGATGGTTGATTGTGGTTCAGGTTTTGTGTTGGTGTGATCCCATTTTTCTTTGTAACATGTGATCCAATTACATGATTAGAGTAATGCCCTTTGCAAAACACCACGCAGTGCTTTTGGGTGGATATAGATTTTCCTATAATGATCCGTATAGTGGATAATTTTTTGACCTTATGTGTTCTTTCATATGGCAAGTTGAAGGAGTTGAATGCAGTGAATGGAATCAAGAGCTAAACAGAATGTCTGTAAGAACGTGCTCAGCTTACATTATTGGGCCAAAGTGTGGTCGTGTTATTATAACAGAATGAATTATCATACTATGAAGAAGTCAAAGGTTTTTATAGCAATTTTTTGAAATCATCGGAAGATTAGATTAGGAACTCAAAACTTCAATGACCATGTTCAGAGAGATTTGGTGGTTGATTGTGGTTCAGGTTTGTTTTGGTCACATCAATTTTCTTCGTAACATGTGATCCAATCACATGATTAGAGTAATGCCCTTTACAAAATGTCATACAATGCTTTTGGATGGATATAGTTTTTTCCTCCAAAGATATGATGACCATGTATTTCAGACACATTCAATAGATGACCTCTATAGTGGTTTTGATATATTCATTGCATCTTACCTGAACAAGTGATCACATTCCGTTGTATCGTATGCCAAACTGTGACTTTGAATTTTTATTGATCTTGTATCCTAGCGATGGAGAGCTTGAAGAAAGCAGAAAAATGTGCACAAGGCTCTTGGAAAGGTTATATGGCTGCCTTATATTCATCGAGGTTGACAAAGTTATATTTTTACTTTTGAATGTGGATCTTATTATTAAAAGCGGAAAGCATCCGACTTTCTGGAAATAGAGAGACGTCTTCAACAATTGTTTGACTTTCGATAAAGTCATATGCTTTTTTGGGTAAAAGCACGCATGACAGCCTCCTCGGAGTCGGCAGAGCGAAGTACACTACAGGCATAGCTATGGCGCAACGTGAGCAAAAAATGTACGTGATGAGCCAAACTGAGTATGGAGGCTGCACGGGAATCAGAACGACGGTGCCCAAAGTCAGAAACGAATTTACGAGGCGGTCAACGTTGTAAGTTGTGCTTCCTGTGTTTGCGAGCGCTCCAGAAGAGGCAAAACAGACCTCAAAAGGGAAAGATCATGATAAAGATCATGGCGCAGAAGCAAGTTTTGATGAGTATTGAATTTAAAAGCAAACTGCCGATTGCGTGGCGGATGAGATGACGAGCAACCTCGGGCTTGAAATCATCTAGAAAGCGAAGAGAAGGACATGCTTTAGTATTGCTGATGCGTGTGCCTTAGCTTAACTTGCTGTGAAAGACGATCTGTGGAAGACGATCTTCTTCGGCCTAACCGTGTTATGAACGTTCTATTGAAGAGGTATGGATGAGCGCTGGAAATCGGTAGCGAAACCGTTTAATGATTTCTAAAGAATTAGGATATTGAAAGGGGCTTGCATGACACCACTTCCGGCAGAGCGAAGTACACTACAGCTTAGCTATGGCGCAACGTGAGCAAGAAATGTACGTGACGAGCCAAACTGAGTACGGAGGCTGCACGGGGATGAGAACGACGGTGCCCAAAGTCAGAAGCGAATTCACGAGGCGGTCAACGTTGCAAGTTGTGCTTCCTGTGTTTGCGAGCGCTCTACAAGAGGGAAAACACAGCTCAAAAGGGAAAGATCGTGATAAAGATCATGGCGCAAAAGCACGTTTCGGTGAGTATTCAATATTAAAAGCAAATTGCCGATTGCGTGACCGATGAGGTGACGAGCGACGTCGGGCTGAAATCATGTAGAAAGCGAAGAGAAGGACATGCTTTACTATTGCTGATGCGTGTGCGTTAGCTTGTGGACGAATCTTTAGAGCTTCAATCTTTGGAGTTTACCTTTAAAATTTAAGAAATCCATCTTCCCTTTATTTCTAAGTCTCTAGGAAGCTTATCGAGAGATAGAGTCTTTCGAATCTTGCTGGAAGAATTGCTCTCCTATTTGAGAGGATAATTGAAGAAGATTACTATTTCCAGATATTATTTTATCGATGTATTCCATAGGTTCTTGTGGCCATTAGGAAAAACTACTCAATGGGATTCAATTCCCACTATCCCATATGAGTGGGCTCTTCATCCTATCCTTAGAAGTACATTTTTTATTTTTGTATTCACCTTCTTTGTCCTTTTTAATGCTC
Organism: Ceratopteris richardii; assembly: GCA_020310875.1. Taxonomy (NCBI): domain Eukaryota; kingdom Viridiplantae; phylum Streptophyta; class Polypodiopsida; order Polypodiales; family Pteridaceae; genus Ceratopteris; species Ceratopteris richardii. Next base: position 104,679,291 of record CM035413.1, on the reverse strand, counting down.
TCTTAAGCATACACTACAATCTATGGTACCAACGCATGAGAGCAAGGACTAAGGTGATTGGATACACCACCTATAAAGGTACTTAATTTTCAAGACTATTTGGTTAACCATTTAATGTGGTCTAATTGATCTTATCAAACTTAATGTTTGACCCTAGTTTGGGCCTTTTGGTTTTTCTTTTCTTGTGTAGTCAAGTAAGAGGTAAGACATGGTCCATCTCGATTCGATAGCTTTTAATGTCCAGTGTGCTACCCATGGGTTTTTTTAGGGATCTGAGTTTTTTGCTTCACCCAAGAAATTATTTTCCTTAGGACTTCACTCTTGGAGTCCATAACTTATTTTGGGTTACCCCATGAAGCATCAACAAACCTTTAGAATATGCTTTATGTCTCATCTCAATTTGTTTCTGCACCCAATAATGATTTCTAAAATCCTTATTGTTTATGAAATGGGTGGATTTCTTTTTAGCAATTTTCCTCCGATAAAGAAATCATTCTAGATAGAGGGGATTCAATTTATAATCCCAACCCTACCAATGGAATGCTATAAGTGGATTATCTATCTAGTTTAAAGAGGATTTAACATTCTATTTACTTTGGAGAGAATAGATTTACTTAGCTTTGATATTCTATTTTGAAGAGACAAAATCTCTTCTAAATCAATCTAGCCTTTGAAGATTTCACTTGTTCTTTCAAAAAAAATAAGATCTTTATAAGAGAATCCCAAATACAAACTCATAGTGTAAAAGATCATATAAGCTTTAAGGTCATAAATATCTGTAAGAATGGACTATTCCAACCAAATTGTCATTCTTCTCATTGATACTCAAATCTCATGGCTCTTTAACGAGATGCCAAAATCCTAGAGACCCTTCTTGATTCTTTCAAAATACTCTCTATCTATATTCTAGATTTGTTTTAAGATGTCCTATGTTGATATCCTAACTTCTATTATCCAGTAAACATTAAGATTTCAAAGATGAACTTTCTTCTAGGCATGCCAAGTCATAGTGGATGAATCTTTAGAGCTTCAATCTTTGGAGTTTACCTTCAAAATCTGAGAAGTCAATCTTCTCTTTATTTCTAAGTCTCTATGAAGCTTATCGAGAGATAGAGTCTTAAGAATCTTGCTCGAAGAATTGCTCTGCTATTTGAGAGGATAATTGATGAAGATTACTATTTCCAGATATTATTTTATCGATGTATTCCATAGGTTCTTATGGACATTAGGAAAAAGTACTCAATGGGATTCAATTCTCACTATCCCACACGAGTGGGCTCTTCATCCTATCCTTAGAGGTACATTTTTTATTTTTGTATTCACCTTCTTTGTCCTTACTAATGCTCTCTTAAGCATATGCTACAATCTATGGTACCAACGCATGAGAGCAAGGACTAAGGTGATTGGATACACAACCTATAATGGTACTTAATTTTCAAGAACATTTGGTTAACCATTTAATGTGGCCTAATTGATCTTATCAAACTTAATGTTTGGCTTGATCTTTGACCGTAGTTTGGGCCTTTTGGTTTTCCTTTTCTTATGTAGTCAAGTAAGAGGTAAGACATGGTCCATCTCGATTCGATAGCTTTTAATGTCCTATGTGTTACCCATGGGTTTTTTTTAGGGATCTCAGTTTTTTGCTTCACCCAATAAATTATTTTCCTTAGGACTTCACTCTTGGAGTCCATAAATTATTTTGGGTTACCCCATGAAGCATCAACAAACCTTTAGAATATGCTTTATGTCTCATCGAAATTTGTTTTTGCACCCAATAAGGATTTCTAAAATCCTTATTGTTTATGAAAGTCATATGTTTCCTCTAAGTTCTTAAGGAACTTCAAATCATTGAGAACTTCATCAAGGTTGGAAGAAGTAATGAAAGAATTGTGAAACACTAGAATGGTAGGAAGGACTTTCCTTTATATATTTCTTGTATATTCTTTACCTTGTAATAGCTTATTCGGAATGTTTAGAGCATAAAGTATAGGTTCTTGGGGACTTTCGACCTCCTTCATAGTTTTCATCCTCCAAAACTACTTAAGTGTTATTGAAAATTGTGATCTTTCTATTGCTCTTTTTTAGCATTTGAAAGAACTATTTTGAGATTTTTATTTGCTCTCCTCCAAGTTTATTGAACACGTATCTCTAAGTTCAAGCTTTAAATGCCCATAAATCCAACGTCTGATACCACTAAATCTGCTTGACTGGTATTGTAAGGCTAGACATCCCATACCATCTGACTTGTACTTTCACTATAGTGAAGGTAACATAACCTTCAATCTTTGAATAAATAATTCTTTTAGTCTAATCAAGTGAGAATTATAACTTCTTCGACTTTGTAGGTGTTACTTTTTTTGCAAAACATATGTAGTGCTCATGCATGATGAAGTTATAACTTATCAAGTCTTAGTTGTAATTTCAACTTGAAAAGATGTCATCTTCAAGATTGTGTTTTTAATGTCTTATTTTCTCAAATGTAGTCTAAAAGATAGTTATTATTAACTTCATAATAGAGCTAGTTTATGTCTCAAATAGATATGATATATGGAAATTATTAGGAATTCTAAATATAAAGGAATAAATGAGTAGCCAATCACACTTTTCATTTGAAGAAGATAGAACCACCGTTTACATTTTAGAAATTGACCTTCTTTTTGAGGAGATAGAAGATGTTATTCAGGGGTTTGCCAAAACCCTTAAGTTCTAACTTTTCGTTCAGGTCTTCCATTTGCTTGGAAGAGCTATGCAAAGCTTTGAATAGTTCCTTAGTGCTCTCAAATACACAACGTTCTTGAACATAAGAATTGATACTTCCATCTTACACCACTACATAAATTCATCTATGTTGTATTTAATCTTCTTTGGAGCTTGAGAGGAGCCACTCAAAGGTATCATCATTGTCTCATGGTTAATGAAAAGAAAACTTTCACCTCTTATTTAAGTCCCTAGACTTGCTGATCACGCATGCCATGGGGTTTTAGGGAGTTTAAAATTCTGTAAGAGGGAGTTTAAGCTTAAGGTATTTCCTAGAGTTATAATTATTTGTCTTTTAATTACTAAGATAGAAATAAATGAATTTAATAGTTTATAATGGCCAATTGTGTCATTGCCATTATTCCTAGAATCTTTGAAATTCAAGTCTACTTAATGTTAACTTTACGGACTTAAAGTTCCTCTCAAAAAAAAACTTCCATGCAATACATGATATATTTAGGTATTGATGTGTGTGAACATACTAGGACCACCAAGGCATATTTTTCCCTCTTTAGAAGTTATTTTTCCCTCTTTAGAAGTTATTTTTCCCTCGGATTGTATATACGCCTATAACCTATGGGTCACTTATCTTTGTACATTCTCTTGGTAATAGATTCAGTATTTTGTGTTGTGCTCCAAGCTTCTTCTTCTTACTTGTGTTGTTCTTGTGCTTTCGCAGACCTCAAACTCCAACAATTGGTATAAGAGAAAGGGCTTCGCTTCATCTAGGGTGCCATTGACACCCCTCTAGTCATAGTCTCAAAATCATAAGAAAATTGGTGAGCATATTTAGGGAGATTAAAAGTTTAAAACAACTTTGCTATGTGGTGTTGAAATTGTGATGTGAGCTCGTTTTGGCCTCCCAATGCACTATCCCAACTCTATGCAAGCAATTTCGTCTTTTGCTCCAAACATATATATAGGTTTTGGCTTGCCAGTATAAGTGCCTTGAGGTCTGCTATAAGTTTAGGAGAACTCGACATCATAGTTCTATTCAACTTCTAGAGATACAATCATTTTTTTGCATCATGGTATTTTTAGTCACTAGCCATTTTGAAAGTAGTGATGCATTCTATATTTTGGCTATTGAGGATAAGTTGGATGGTGCCAACTACATCCTAGTACAATTGCAAATATAGTTACTGAAGGTGATGTGGATGTCATTGAAGGTGATGTTTTTTAGGTTCCTATTCATGTTGTGGTTCCTATTGTAGAGAAAATTTGTTGGGAGGGTAGATGCCCAACCACATGCATTGATAGCCTTGTGTGTCAAATGTACCATAATTCCTCACATTCGCTCTTGGAAAAGAGCAAAGAATGCTTGTGATACACTTACCACTTTATACTAGGCAACGAATGAGGCTCATGTTGCTTACCTTCGAAAACAGTTGGAGAGTGAGTACATGAATGCAGGAGATTCCATGGGTGGTTCTTTTGACAAAGATCAAAGATTTCAAGGAGTAGTGGATTTTTGTTGATGAAGTCTTTCCACATAGCTCACTTATGCTTATTGTTTCTAACACTCTTCTAGATTCATATCATAGTTTTGCTTCTACTCTTCGATTGATGAAAGACAATCCAAATGCCTTAAAATTTGAGTAGCTAGTCTCTATTCTATTGGAAGAAGATTAGTCTAGGAAGAAGAACTCAATTATGCGTGCTGGAAATCAATATTTCCTAGCTAGTGAGAAGGGAAAAGGTAAATGGAGCTCATCTACTAGTAAGCCAAATCTACTAATTTTGCACAATCAAAGAAGGATGAAAAAAGACGAGAAGAAACTAGAGAAGTAGAAATTGTTTTGCAAATATTGTAAAGGAAATAATCATGTCATAAAGAGTTGTCCAAAACTGGCTACAAAAGAGGCATAGACAAAAGAGGCTGGGATGGTTGTTGGAGTGGCCTCTACACGCAAATTAGAGTCTCCAAATCTTATGTAGAATGAAGAATGGGCGTTTACTACTGTTTAGAGTTATGAACCATCTTCTCATTAATAATGTATGCCTCGAGTAGGCTTAGATGTTTAGTACTTTGATACTATGGCAACCAAACATATTACATCACGATGTAATTTCTTCAATTCACTTGAGTCTGCCCCTACAAGGAATACTATCACATGCACCAACAAATCCTCTTATCTTATCATGGGCATTGTTAAGATCATTTTGAGTACTAGTGATGGTAGTTATTTCACATTGTCGGATGATTTATTTATGCCAAGGATCAAGAAAAATATGTTATTAGTTTTAGCATTAGGCAAGATCAGCTTGGTTGTGAGATTTTTTGATAATAGATGTACAATTCATGATTTGTCAAATGGTGACTTCATTGTTGTGTCTGGAATTTTATATCATAGGTTGTATAAGCTCATAGATTATGCAAAATCTATGAATGATTCAGTATGTGCAATTCAAGATTCTCATGCTATGTCAGATGCAAAGCTTTGTCATGCACACTTTGGTCATTTGAATTTCACTAGTTTGCTACACCTATAGAAATCTTAAATGGTGTTCTCTCTACCCAAGCTTGAGGAACCTTGTAAACATATATGTGAAGGATTTATTTTGGGAAAAATGCAATGTTCATTCTTCCCAAAAGATGGTTCAATATAAGCTACTACAAAATTTCAACTTGTTTACAGTGATGTTTATGGTCCTATGCAAACACCTCCTTTTGGCAACTACCTTTACTTCATGACTTTGATTGATGATTGTTGTAGACATGCATGGGTATATCCATTGAAAGAAAAGTCCGAAGTGTTTATGTGCTTCAAACAATTTCTAGTTTTGGTTAAAAATTTGTCAGCATGTTAAATTGGCACCCTCCATTCTGATCGAGGGGGAAATATATTCAATTCGATTTTAATGCATTTTTGGTTGAACCTAGGATAAAACATTAGTATACAATGCCATATAATTCCCAACGTGAATGGAGTTGCAAAAAGGAAGAACAGGTCACTCATGGAGATGGCCAGGTGTATGGTCAAGAGTCAAGTTGTACCAGATAGCTTTTGGCTTGAGGCTATTATGAGTACAACATATGTCCTTAATAGGTGTGCTACTTAAGAATTGCACTTTATCATCCCATATGAGGCATGGCATGGTCGCAAGCCATCTATTGCTCACGTACATGTCTTTGGTTGTGTGGCATATGCATTAGTGCCTAAACAACAATGTAGGAAATTGGATGACAGAGTAGTGAAATGTATTTCTGTTGGGTATTGTACTGAAAGAAAAGGCTATCGTCTATATCATCCATAGACTTAATGCATTTTGATTAACCATGATGTTGTTTTTGTGGAAGATGCAATTCAGCCATTAACTTCATGTACTAAGGAGACATTAGTTAGCTCCAAAGATATGTATGACACTTTAATGCCTCTTTTTACAGGTGGACCGTGTAGTGCTAGTCTCAATGAGGCAATTTCTTAGCCTCTGCAAGTTCCACATGATGATGTAGATCATTCCATTTCTGATACTGATTCACATGATGCACTTGTTGATGAGAGGTCTGATATACAGGAGGCAAAAACTATGCCTAAATGGCTCATGTAGACTTTGCAAGATACAAAATTAAAAGCACATATGTCATATCATACTAGTTTAGGCTCTCATAGTGCTTCTTTTGCATCAGATGGCTATGCTATGGCTGCATCTGGTCTTTGTGATCAAAATGAGCCTCCTTCATTTGATGAAACACAAAATTAAAAAAATTCTATGGCTACTATGCAATTAGAATCTGATGCTATTATGAGTAATGGTACCTTGTCTTTATGTGACTTGCCTCCAAGCAAGAAAGCCATTGGCACTAAGTGCATATAAAAGCTTAAGCATAAGCGTGATGGAATAGTTGACATGTATAAGGCTAGGAGTGTTGCAAAAGGTTATGCGCAAGAAAGAGGCATTGATTTTGATGAGACGTTTCCTCCTACATGCCGAATGACTACTGTTCATAGCATCTCTGCACTTGCAACTCATCATCATTGGAACCTATATCAATTCGACATTAAAATAGCATTTTGGAATGGTGACTTGCATGAAGAAGTGTATTTTGTTTTCAGCCCCATGCTTTTGTGCTGAAATGGCATGAAAAAAAGTGTGCAGGTTGAAAAAGGCATTATATGGTTTGAAGTAAGCACTACATGCTTGGTATGAAGATATACATGCCTACTTGATTGCACATGGTTTTGAGAATAGTCTAATTGAGAGCACCTCATATGTTAAGTGTGCAAATGATGTGCTTGTGATTGTTGTTGTCTATGTTGATAGCATGCTACTCATTGGTCCTAATGAGAATCTTATTGATGATAGTAAGGCTGATTTGCATGCCCTCATTTGAGATGTCACATTTGGGAAAATTGCATCATTATGTGGTCATTCAATTTTTGCAATTGATGGTAGAATAGCTTTGTGTCAAACAAAGTATATTGACACATTATTTAGTGTTTTGGCCTTGAAGACTGCAAACCTATTGCCACTCCTATGGAAACAAGATTAGGATTGAGTCCTCATGATGTTGGAGATGCATTTGATGTTGTTCCCTATTAGCGTGATGCTTGATTTACCTATGCATTACTCCACTAGATATTCAATTTATTGTCTCACAGATGAGCAAGTTTATGCATTGCCCAAGTGTTAAGCATTGGGAGATGGTTAAGCACATCTTTCACTACTTGAGTGGTACCCAGATACTTGGATTGTTTTATCCCAAGGGTGGATCACTAGGATGAGATTTACATGCTTTGTTTGACTTTGACTGGGTTGGTTGCTATGACACTTGTATGTCCACCAATGGTTTTTACTTCATGCTTGGTAACTCTTGCATATCTTGGTTGAGCGAGAAGAAGCCTATTGTGGCCACTTCTATTTGTGAGGTAGAGTATAGGGAAACTTTCACAACGAGTGTTGAGTGTGTGTGGCTCAGATCCCTTATGGAAGATTTGGGTGTTGGTCAGTCCTTTGCCACCACCATCTTTACTGACAGAGAGTGCATTGGTAGTTGTGAGGAACCCCTATGTTCCATACTAACACTAAGCATATTTAGGAGAACTATCATTATTTAAGGGAGAGGTTTTGTGTTCGAGATATCAGTTTGGAATATGTGCCCACACAGTAGAATGTTGCAGAACTTTTCATAAAGGCTCTACCTAGGGAGAAGTTTGAAGTTTTTTTCCAAAGCTTTGGGGTTACTTCCTTTTGTGGATTGATAAGAAATAGCTTGGAACTTCCTTATACATGAGTGCCAACTCCTTTTTCACCATATCACTCCTAGGGGGGATTTGTTGATATATTTTGGTAGTGATGTGTGTGAACACACTAGGACTACCAAGGCACTTTTTTCTCTTTTTAGGAGGTTTTCCCCCCAAGCTTCTATATATACGTATAACCCTAATGGATTACTTACCTTTGTACATTCTTTTGGTAATACATTTAGTATTGTGTGTTATGCTTCAAGATTGTTCTTCTTCCTTGTGCTATTTGCTTGCTTCTATAGACCTCAGACTCCAGCAATACATTTCATATGCATACCTAGTATATATCAATATCATTATACATTTAGTAGAAGGAGTATAGCATGCATAAGGTTCATAAAACAAATCTCCGCTTAAAGCATGTAAAATTTACAAATTGTAACTCTTTTTGTTCAAAGGATGGTGCAAAATGTCCATGAAAATTTGATTATGCAATTCACAACAATACATTAGATGCATTCTTCCTAACCATGACCATAATTAGGTACAATCAAGGTTTCTTTTGCAAAACCTTATGAGTTCATGCATAGTATAACTCATTCCCATGACTAATTGTCTATGCAAATAAGAAAGTTAGGCAATCTGAATCTATGCATCCACTTCCAAGTTTATATGTATTGAATTTTATATGTTTTACAAGGAAAAGAGAAAAACAATATCTAGAAATTAATCTTCATCCATTTTTTGACTTTGTTTGAATACTTCCATGGTGATGTATGCTTGGGCCATCCAACTCCTTCCCTTCCTTTTTGGCACTACTTATTTATGTGTTTCAATGTGCATGTACTTCCAAAATCATGCCTCTATTTTATATATTCATCTTAAAGTATGCAAGCTTTATGCCTAACCATGCTAATGTTTTTGTCTAGTGTGATGAGGAGTCATTCTTTTATTGTGCATAACTTGAAGAAAGGACCTCTTAAAAAGAATCACCCTCTTATTGATGCAAATATTGGGATTATCAAATAGTATTGTTCCTCATCACTCTTATTGATGCAAATATTGGGATTATCCTCATGCATAGTATTGTTCCTCTTAAAAAGAATCATCCTCTTATTGATACAATATTGGGATTATCCAATCATGCATAGTATTGGGATTTTTGTTGTTATATTCAATCACACAAGTAATATATGACGTTAAGAAAGAACACATTTAAAAATACTTACCTTTATCCTTGCCTCATGCTGGCCCGTTACATAAACTCTCAAATGGATCCTTTCATTCTCTTTTGACATCCTCAAATCTAAAATAAAGAAAAATTTCTCAAAACAACATTTAGCATGCTCTTATACACTTAATTTGAATGGATTTACTTCTAAAACATGCAAAGAATAATAAATGACTTTCCAAATATCTTTGATGAAGACCATTATTGGTATGCATGCTCTTCTTCCTTATTCCCTTCCCATACACCAAGTGATTGATGAGGAGAATGTTTCCTTCTTTTGCCTTATAATGTAGATCCATGTGGATTCTTCACGAACAAAGGAGTATCCTCTTGATGTTTTTCATAACTTATAAATTTTTGGGTTACAAAAAAGAAGACTGCTTGGGCTCCTTATGGAGGAATATAATGAGTTTCAAAAGCTCTTAAACATGAAAGCATGAGGAAGAAGAACTATTCATCTCTTTCTAGAACCAAAATCTATTAGAAAATGGCTAGATTTCAAAAGTTAAATCACTACAAGGAATACGGGCGTATAGCGACGGTTAGGCGACAGAATTTCGTTGCTATAAAATTGCAACTTGCATCATAATTAGCGTCGTGCGCCGACCGTCGATTAAACGATGCATAAAACAACGGTATTTGCGACTTGTGACGCAACGGGATTGCGACGTTCCCATACAACATTGCTAAAATGACACAATTTAAAAGCGTCGCATAAGCGACGATTTCCTGCATCGCATAGGCAACATTACAACCCGTTGCATAAGCGACGCTAAAAAATGTCGCTTATACGACGACGAATAGCATCGCTTACACGACAATCTGTTGACGGACAAAAATTAAAACGTTGGAGGCTCTACGATCGGCATTTTCACACATCCGATCGAAGAGCTCTCCAATGTTCGCAATTGCGCTGCGCTTACGAGCTGAAGCAAGTATATGCAGAATTGTTGTTTTGCCTAAGCTCTCTCTTATTATCTCCCTCTGTCTTTGTTTCTCTCTTTCTACATCTTTCTCTCTTTGAATTCTCTCTCTCTCTCTAGATCTCTCTCTCCCTCTAGATCTCTCTCTCTCTCTCTCTCTCTCTCTCTTCTTTCTCTCTTTATTGCAGGTTATTCAAGAAGCTAACCAAGCAAAAAGTATGGCTAACAATTGTAAGTACAATTTCTATTCTTTGTAGATTATTTGAATTGTGTTATTTTCATTACATAGCATACTCACACTTATTGATATGCACTCATACACTTATACATGATGAAGATGCACTTTCACACATATACATATATACACATGCACATACACACACATATATACACATAGATACATGTGCACATACACTTAGACATACACACATATACACATGCATATGCACAAACATTCCTACAACCACATAAAAAGACGTACATGCATACATATTATATATATATATATATATATATATATATATATATATATATATATATATATATATATATATTATATATATATATATATATATATATATATATATATATATATATATATATATATACATATATATATATACACATACACACATTAACATATATGCAAATACATGTATATGCACATCCACATACACATGCATGTTTCATACATATACACATGCATATACATATACACATGCATATACATATACACATATACATATACATATACACACATATACATGTACATGCATATACATATACACACACATACATATACATGCATATACATATACACACACATACACAAGAACATGCACATACTCATACACACATATACACTTATACATGCACATGCACATACATACATATACACACACATACACATGCACATACATACGTATACACACACATACATATACTCTTAGGTACACACATATGAATGAATTATATAATTAAAGTATTAAAAAACATATACACATGCACACATACATGCATATACCTACATATACACATATACATGCACATACACACACATACACATAGAGTTATACATATACATGCATATACATATACATATACACACACATACACAAGAACATGCACATATTGATACATACATATACACTTATACATGCACATGCACATACATACATATACACACACATACACATGCACATACATACATGTAAACACACATACATATACACTTAGGTACACACATATGAATGAATTATATAATTAAAGTATTAAAACACATATACACATGCACATACACATGCACATACCTACATATACACATATACATGCACATACACACACATACACATAGAGTTATACATAAACATGAATATACATATACACACACATACACAAGAACATGCACATACTCATACATACATATACACTTATACATGCATGTGCACATACATACATATACACACACATACACATGTACATACATACATATACACACACATACATATACACTTAGGTACACACATATGAATGAATTGTATAATTAAAGTATTAAAACACATATACACATGCACACACATGCACATACCTACATATACACATATACATGCACATACACACACATACACATAGAGTTATACATATACATGCATATACATATACACATACGTACATACACATGCACATGCACATACTCATACACACATATACACTTATACATGCACGTGCACATACATACATATACACACACATACACATGCACATACATACATATACACACACATACATATACACTTAGGTACACACATATGAATGAATTGTATAATTAAATTATTAAAACACATATACACATGCACACACATGCACATACCTACATATACACATATACATGCACATACACACATATACACATAGAGTTATACATATACATGCATATACATATACACATACGTACATACACATGCATATGCACATACTCATACACACATATACACTTATACATGCACATGCACATACATACATATACACACACATACACATGCACATACATACATATACACACACATACATAATTAAAGTATTAAAACACATGCCTAATATAAACAATAATAACAATCAATAGAACAAAAATCTTCATTACTTAATACCATACACACAATTCAAAACATAACTGAAATAATATATATCTATATCTATATATATATATATATATATATATATATATATATATATATATATATATCAATGTAAATACATATAATCCAATGTCATAATCAACTAAAATCCTAATCATCATCATCATGATCATCATCATCATCAGCAATATCATGATCATTCTAATCTTCCTCATCCTCATCATCATGATCACCCAGTGACGATCGAGACCGTCCCTCTTGTGTCTATCTCTCCACTTCATCCATATTTGTCTCTCCATAATACTCCTGTATTACATATAACAAACATTAATAAATAAAATAATTAAAACTTTCATAAAAAAAATAATTATATAAAATTTAAAAATACTCACAAAGGCATCAGGATTATCTTGCATATACTCACCCAAACGCTGATATTCAAAATGTGTAGCATACTCGATCTCCTGTTTCGTATGATATCGGCCATAATCCTTCCGCTGCAATGAAACAAATAAAAAACATTAGTTGCTTGCATTTTAACTAAAATAAAAAATATACTCACAATAACACATATACTTACAAACGTAGCTAGAAAACCATTATGTCCTATTTGGCCTAGGTGCGATGTGTGGCCCGACTCCACTCTCTTCTTTGCAGCAACTGTTTATTCAAGAAAAAAAATACATAAATTAAATGTAAAAAATTACTAAAATATATAAAAATTATAAATATAAACTATGAATTTGTGTACCTTCTGCTGAGGAAATGACTCCTGAAGACGTAGCTATCTACGAAAAAACTGCCACGACTCAGGTGGTATGTTAGCTCGCCTCTTATTTTTTTCGACCATACAATATCTCCTGTTAATTTAATCTCAAACAGATAAAAAACTCAGAATATATACACATATATACACACACATACACATACACATACACATACCCACGTACACATATACATGCAAACATATACGCATGCATATATGTATACATATACAAATATACATACATATAACATAAACACACATATACATATCCACATATATACGTACACACACATGCATGCATATACACTCATTCATACAAAATACATCCATTTATCCCACAATAATATGTATTTGTGTATATGTGAATATTTGTGTATGTGTAAATGTGTATATGTGAATATGTGTGTATGTTTAAATATGTATATGTGAATTTTTTGTTTATGTAGATAATCAAATTATTAATATCAAATACCATTATTTGTAGATTTTGATCAATCAGATGGAACTCCACCACGGTCTCCTCATCGTGCAATGACTTTATACTCTAAGTATATGAAATATTTAATTTTACATATATTTGATGGATACATAACTTATATATTTTTCTTATGTTCCTTATTATGTGCAGATTCTAATCAATCAGAGGGTACTCCATCACCTCCTACCCATGCAACGACTTCACATGTGTCCTCCGATAGGAATTATGATGAATTTTACTATGAAGAGCATATTATATGTTGGTGTAACTCTTGTTATGGCACGTATCAAAGACCACGATTGGAATGTATTGAACATGAGGCAGAGTATGGCACTTTTGAGCGTGCACCATCACCTAGTCAACGTGATAATGCTTGGGTATGTATTTTCTATATATATTAATGTCATTATTTTATTTAAAAACCATATATGAAATCAAATTATTGTTGATATACAAGAATACTTGCTCGATGATGATGATTTTTCTCATAATGTTAATATACCTCATACACGTCATGGACTTGTTGTTCATCAATTACAAGCAGAGGTTTCTGGAAATCCTCTACCTCCTGGTTTAGAGAATGAAACGGTTGGAGATTATCCATTGACAGCTCGTGATTGTTCTTTAGTACAAACATATGATAGAAGAAGATATGGAGGATGGAATAGAGGACCACTTCCTTTAGATGGAGAGGTTTTCAACTTTTGGGGTAATCGCTATATGATTGCTCCATCCACTATTACTAATGCTGGTCGTGGTCTCTTTATTGTAAAGGATTTGTATGTGCCTTCGAACTCTAAAGGCACTCTTATGTCATTTTGTGGCCCTATATATCGATGGGGAGATTGGCATCGACTTTCACGTTATGTTCAAAGCATGAGTACTTATGGAATATGCTTGAATGCAGCATCCCTTCCTAGTAGAAGGATTTTACATGTAGAAAATGAAAGATTATATATTGATGGAAGACCTTACACACATGGAAATATAGCAGGTTTAATAAATAGTAGTTGAGGGTTACATAATAGTTCAAGGACTAATTGCACATTTGAGGAGCGTGAAAATAGTCATGAAACACCATACATGAGTAGAGATGTATCAAGATACATAGTTGTCAATGCTATTACTACATTACATGCTGGTGATGAACTATTAGTGAATTATGGATGGCGTAGACCTCCAAGAGCACCTTTTAGCTACAGAGAATAAAAATTTTCTATCCATATTTAATAAGGTATATACTTAATTTTATATTTGAAGTTTACTTTTTATTCATTTATAGAATACTAATGAGTTTTATTTATATGTGTAGATTCCAACGTATGATGTTGATGATATTCATCCACAGCATTCACAATTACCAGTAAGACCACGATTATCAGAAGCTTCCACGAGGACGCTACGCAAAACTAATCCTGTGCAATATGAAAAGTTGAAAGATCCATATTCAAAAGACCATAAAGTACAAGATTTGTGTGACAATGATGAAGATGATGGCATGGCAGATTTTATTGAGGATTGGTATCAAAATGACAGTGAGAGCATTGATATTTCTAAAAATGAGAAATATCTTCGAGAGGAATGTCTAAAGCATGTATATGAAGGAAGTCGTTTGACACGACTAAGTGCGAGCTTACTTATTCTCAACCTTCAAAATCGTTTTGGATGGAGTAATGTATCTGTTTGGACACTATTAAGGTATAATTTTCAATTTTCTATCTATTTATATATATATATGCATATATATATATATATATATATATATATATATATATATATATATATATATATATATATATATATATATATATATATATATATATATATATATATATATATATATATATATATATATGCAGGTTTTTATCTTACTTTAGATAAGGTAAGAAGAAGAACTTGAATTGAATGGATACGATTGTTTGGATGGCAAGGTACGATTGTTTGGATGGCAGGATATGATTGTTTGGATGGCAGGATACGATTGTTTGTTTTGAAGGATATGAATGATTTGTCGATTCACACATATGTTCATTTTGAAAGTGTGAATAGACAAATCATTCAATGAAGGTACATACTTCATATCCTCCAAAACAAACAATCGTATCCGACCATCCAAAACAATCAAATTTTGTGTAAATATTTTGAAAGATGAATTAATAGTTTTAAAAGATGCACGGACAAAAAGTGTCCATTCAATTCAAGTTCTTGTTCTTACCTTCTCTAAAGTAAGAATAAAAACCTACATGTATATATGTATATTTAATTATTTACCTTTTTTAATATATCTTTTTTTGATAAACTTATAGGTTATTATCTGAAAAGTTTTTACCAAGTCAGAATATTCTTCCTACCTCACATGATGAAATGAAGAAGATAATCAACAATCTTGGTATAGATTATCAATGTATACATGCATGTCCTAACGATTGTATTTTATATAGAGGTGAATATGCAGACTCTTTGACATGTCCCAAATGTCAATCTCCTTGATATAAGGGTGAAGAAGGTAAAATCCCAAAAAAGGTATTGAGACATTTTCCATTGGCTCCACGGACTAGACATATGTTTCAAAGCCCCGAATTATCAAAGCTTTTGACTTGGGGACATGATCACAAAAGTATTGATGGAATAATCAGAATTCCTCATGATAGTGTTGCTTTTCAGCATTTTGATTCTACATGGCCTGAATTTTCACAAAATCCATAGAATCTAAAGTTAGGAGTTGCATTAGATGGGGTTAATCCATTCTCCATGAAATCTAGTAAATGGTCAACATGGCCAGTGGTAGTCATACACTACAATCTTTCGCCATATCTTAGCATTAAAAAGAAACATTTAATGCTTTCACTTTTAATCCCAGGCAAAAGACAAGTTAAAGATATGAATGTATATCTTGCTCCTCTCATTGACGATCTTCAAGAGTTATGGAGAGGTATTAATGTCATTGATGTATCGAAAAGCATCAATGAAAGACATATTATGGTTTGTGGTATTGTGGCTTGGACTATTCAGGATTTTCCTGGATATGGCGTTTGTTCAGGTATTGATGTAATTTTTTTATTCAATATGCATGTAAATAAATATGATTTAATCTAATTATATTTATCACTTTCCATGATGCAGGAATATCTACTAAGGGTTATAAAGCTTGTCCATTTTGTGGTGATTGGTTGAGATCAAGCTATAGTAAGAATTTCAACAAAAATATTTATCTTCGACATCGACGATTCTCGCCTGATGATCATCCATTAAGATCTAAAAGAGAAGCGATACATTTTAATGGAAAGCTTGAAACAGGCCAGTATCCAAAACCTATGACGCCTATGGATTGGTATAAAAAATGGACAGATGGACCTCTGATAGATCCAGAAGCACAAATCTTCAGTGATGATTCAAATAATGAGTATGTGAACAGAGGTAAAGGAAAATTGGCACTCGTAGATAACATATCAATATGGTATTCTTTGGAGTATTGGAAAGAGTTAAAAGTATGTCATCTTCTTGATCCTATGCATATATTAAAAAATATTGGTTATTCACTATGGCAGCATCTTCTTGGACTAAAAGATACCACAACATCAAGGAATGATTTGAAAGATCAAAAATCCAAACCAAAGTTATGGCCAATTTTTGATAGATATCGACAAGAAACGACTTATGCATCTGCTCCTTGGGTACTTACAACAAAAGAGATACAGACTATCAAAAATAGAATTCAATTGATTAAGACTCCTACAGGATATGGAGCATCGTTTCAAAACATGTTTACTATGGATGATAAGAGCTTATCTGGGTTAAAGACCCATGACTGACATAACGTTTTGAAACATATTTTACCTTTGGTTATCGATGGATGTACAACGAAAGGAGTACGAGATGTGATCTATCGTCTTGGATCACTTATAAGGTAATTATGATACTTTTATATTTAATATGTATGAATATTGGATATCTTTTATTTTTTAATTAACTTCTTTATAATTGTTTTTATGATATGTATAGGTGGATTACATCCAAAGAGATCGATAAAAATTTGATCATACAAAAAAAATGTGAATGCAAAGAGCTACTATGTTTGATGGAAAAAGAACTTCCTACTTCATTTTTTGATATTTAGGTTCATTTATTAGTCCATCTTGTAGATGAGATAGAGATTGCAGGTGTTGTCAACACTCGATGGATGTTTTGGGTCGAGCGATTTATGGGAATACTAAAAGGTTATGTGCGACAAAGAGCAAAACCAGAAGGATCCATGGCAAAGGGTTGGATGCTTGAAGAGTGCATGTATTACATTAGTGAGTACCTTGAAAGAGTTCATGAAGAAGCTCCATGTGCATGGACCAACGAGTCTTCTTCAAAAATTACAGATGAGGTATTATCAGGTAAGGGGGTTCCATTCTTATTTACATTTCAAGAAAAAAATGATGTTTCTACTTTTGTAGCATATAATAGCGAATGCATGCAAGCATTCCTTAGCAAGTACGAGGAACTTCAAAGTCTCCAAAGTAAAAGGCGAAAAAACAAAAGATCTAGACTTAATCTCGATAATAATGAGATTACAGATATACCTTCTTTCACGGATTGGCTATATAGTCGTTTGCAATGCGCCAACGCAAATAATGAAGAAATCTCGGATGAGCAAAGAGAGTTAATGATAGGTTGTGAACGAAAGGTAATTTTATTAAAATAATATTTAATTTTTTTCATATATGTATGTTAGTTTCTATTTACTAATTGAATTTATTTTGCAGGCTCGAATGTTCACTAATATGTGGGCTTTTGGACAGGATATTAGAATCAAAGCCATTGATTCTTTACATAAAACAGAGGATTCTAGTATTGTTTCTTCTTTCAAGCAGCTATCATGTGCTAGCTCAAAAGACACGAACCTTATAGATAGTGAACTTGGTTATGTAGGAACTATTGTTGGTATCTACGAAATTTCATTTCGTACATTCAAACAGGTAGAAAAAAGTGTATATATTTTTTTTAGAGTTAGTTATTTTTTTAAGCACCTAATAATGGGTTTTTGTTGTTATATATTTTGATAGGTCATTTTGAAGGTTGACTGGTTTCGAGCGGAGTATAAAGGTAGTAATTCTACATTAAGAAAGGAATTTTCTGGGTTTTGGGCAATTGATTCTTCCAAGGTAATGTGATCTACTAAAGAACCATATATTCTTGCTAGGCATATTGAACAAGCATTTTTTTATAAAAACCCACATGCTCATCCTTGGTGGCAAGTCATTCATGTGCAACCTAGAGGTAGGTCATTGTTTGAACAGTTTATTGTTAGAGAGATCGAAGAAAGTCCTCTTGATGATTCAACATCAGATACTGATACATCAACATCTGAAATAGAAATTAGAATCATTATACGTGATAATGATACTAATCTTTTTGATGAAGAGGATAATTCTCTACATGTTGATTCTACTGATGAGGAAGAGGAATTACCAGAAATAGATATTAATCCATCAATAGATGATGTGATTCATGAGAGCATAGATTTAACAATAGAAGAAATAAATGAAATCAATAAGGATAATGAAGATGAGACTATATTGATGTCTTACCAAAATGATGGCAATAATGAAAACATATGAGCAGATAAGATAGTAAATTCTACTCTAGTTATCGATCAATAACTTGAAGCTTTTGAATGGATATCAGATAATAGGTTTTTTTTATTAACTTGAATAACGATGAATCCTATTAGAGAGATGAAATCATGTTCTTCTAAGTTAGAACATGAAGCTCGGGGGTATGCCTAATTATTTTATATATAGCTTTATCTTCGAGGAGCAAATTTTTATCATGTATGTATGCATATGTGTGTGTACTCATGTGTATTATATGTATACATATGTTAGTATGCATATATATGTATTTCATGTATATGTATGTGTTTGCATGTGTGTGATATATGTATACATGTGTTAAATATGCATATGTGTATATATGCATATGCATTTATGTAAAATATTCATGTATTCATGTAATATATGCAAGTGTTTATAATTGTGTGTATGTATATATGTATATGTGTCTATGTGTAAATATGTACATGTAAATATGTATGCATGTATATATATGTTTATGTGTGCATGTAGGCATGTATATGTGATGTGTACATGTATATATGTATATATGTCTATGTGTAAATGTGTACATGTAAATATGTTAGCATGTATATATATGTTTATGTGTGCATTTAGGCATGTATGTGTGAATAATATATCTACTCTATTTTATATTTATGTATCCTATCTACATGATGTGTATATATCTTTACATATATTATGATCCTCGTTGATTCGAGTAGCTATATATAGAGGCATAAGGTTGGGAGGAGAGACATCTCTCTAGTAGGATGTTGGAGGTGTACATATACTTCAAACATATGGCTAAAAGGTTGAATTAGAGTTTCTAAATTAGGGATTTCAAAACCCTAATATCGAAATTAGTGTTTTCAATTTAGGATTTTCCAAATAGGATTTATTTATTTATTTATTTATTTATGTGTATGCATGTGTTGTGTATGTATGTGTATCTATATGTGCATATGCATGTGTTTTGTGTGTATATATGCATGTGTATATGTATATATGCATGTAAATATGAATATATGAGTCTATGTGTGTGTACATATGATTATGCATGTGTATGTGTATGTGAGTATGTGTACGTGTATGTGAGTATGTGCATGTGTCTATGTGTATTCATTATATATGTGTAACATTGCATGTGTATGTGTGTGTAAAAATGTGCATGTATGTGTGTGTATGTATAAATGTGCATGTATATGTATATGTGTGTAAATGTGCATGTATGATGTATATGTGTGTGATACATGTATTTATACCTCTAGTCTCACTCTCTCTCTCTCTCTCTCATATACATACATACATTCATAAACACACATACTCATATCCACATATTTATACATAAAAGCAGTGCATACCGTGCATTGTCGCGACGATGAGCCATAAGTGTCCGCATCTCTTTTAGACACCACTTAAGCGACCATCCTATCCCAAACTCTGTTTCAAGTGAACTAAGTACGTATTTTTTATCCCTCTCATCATGCTCACTACAAGAATAAAAAGCATAATGTAAATAAACCATAAGATATATATTTCAATTTATATGTAAAACTTTTACTTACTTCCACGGTAAGTGGATAAAATGCAGGTAAGAGTTGCATAGTGCCCGCATTCTTCTCTTGAACTCCAATCCATTCCCTATGTACACAATGTTCCCCTCTGGCCCTATGTCGCACTCTAGTCCTAAGGTGCCTATGCATGTCCTCATAGGCAACTCTGCTCTGCTATCACGTGCTGGAGGTGGTATAGGTGTCCTGAAAATAGATAGATAGAAATAAATAAAAATATGTGTTATAATATCATTAAAAAAGTTTATGAAAAAAAAACATACCTATGAGCAGATAGCTCTCTTCGTGCATGTGGAGCCGCAGAAGAGCCCTCGTCTGATCGCTGGGTAAGCATCTGGATCGTATAATCCAGCTCCTCATCAGACATCTCTGAGTAATCACGCATTATGGCCCCTAGAGTATCAGACGGAACTCTTGCTCTCATAAGAATTTTTATGAGAGTGAGTTTCGCCTCTCTCTCTACTGGGATCCATAATACCTAACATATAAAACAAAATGGTTAGAAATCAATATATATACGTGTACATCTGTAAGTGTGTATGCATTAAGTATGTGTATGTATGCATGTGTGTGTGTATGTATGTGCGTGTATATGTGTGTATGTGTGTATGCATGTGTATGTGTGTGTATGCATCATTATGTGTATATGTGTCAATGTGTGTATGTGTGTGTATATGTGTGTGTGTATGTATGTGTATATATGTGTGTGTATGTATGCATGTATGTATGTATGTATGCATATGCATTATGTATGTATATATATGCATGTATGTGTATGTGTGAGTATGTCTATCTATGTGTATGTATGCATATATGTGTGTATGTATGCATATATGTGTGTATGTGTGTGTGTATATGTGTTTTTATATGTGTATGCATGTGTATGTGTGTGTATGCATCATTATGCGTGTAAGTGTCTATGTGTGTTTGTGTGTGTGTATATGTGTGTGTGTGTGTCTATGTGTATGTGTGTGTCTATGAGTGTGTATGTGTTTATGGGTATGTATGTATCTATGTGTGTGTTGTGTCTATGTGTGTATGTGTATGCATGTATGTATGCATGTGTGTGTATGCATGTGTATGTGTGTGTATGCATCATTATGTGTGTATGTGTCTATGTGTGTATGTGTGTATGTATATGTGTGTGTTGTCTATGTGTATGTTTGTGTGTCCATGAGTGTGTATGTGTTTATGTATATGTATGTATATATGTGTGTGTATGTGTCTATGTGTGTATGTGTATGCATGTATGTATGCATATGTGTGTGTATGCATGTGTATGTGTGTGTATGCATCATTATGTGTGTATGTGTCTATGTGTGTATGTGTGTATGTATATGTGTGTGTTGTCTATGTATGTGTGTGTGTCTATGAGTGTGTATGTGTTTATGTATATGTATGTATCTATGTGTGTGTATGTGTCTATGTGTGTATGTGTATGCATGTATATATGCATATGTGTGTGTATGCATATGTATGTGTGTGTATGCATCATTATGTGTGTCTATGTATGCATGTGTATGTGTGTATGCATCATTATGTGTGTATGTGTCTATGTGTGTATGTGTGTGTATATGTGTGTGTGTATCTATGTGTATGTGTGTGTGTCTATGAGTGTGTATGTGTTTATGTGTATGTATGTATGTATGTGTGTGTATGTGTCTATGTGTGTATGTGTATGCATGTATGTATGCATATGTGTGTGTATGCATATGTATGTGCATGTATGCATCATTATGTGTGTGTATGTATGCATGTGTATGTGTGTATGTATCATTACATTGTGGAGGTGATCACAATCCGGGTGGATTGGGTCCCGTCCTGGCACAAACAGGGTGTATGAAGGTAATGAATGTTGGAAGGTTTAAGGACATGAAAGTGAAATTAATGTTGAGTATGGAGAAGAGAGAGATGTTGAAATGATTATGGGAATGGGAATGTAGGAGTGCAAGTTAGATTTATGAACATGAATGATAAGAATGAAAGAGAACCATACACACGAATCAGATTTGGAAGGAAGAATGGTCCATTGAAGGAGCTTCTTAAACACTTGCTAATTCTAATCCATATGCATAGTCTTCTTTGGATGATATGTATGCATGACGAGAATAGATGGAATCCTTACACATAAATTAGTTTCAAAAGGAAAAATGGTCCAATATTGGAGCTTCTTATACACTTTTAGAAACTAATCAATATGTATGGGTATGTATGGATTATATGCATGCAAGTGAATTATGATGATAGAGTTTAATCACAAGCTCAAAGAAACATCCTCACTGGTTCAACGCAATACTGCGGAGCCTTCTCACAGATAGAAGAAAATAGAAGACATGTAAAAATACGTAAGAGATTGAGAGATGAGACAAGAGGCAAATGACAAGTGACATGAATTAAAAGGATTTGAATTAAGATACATGTATAAGATCGTCATGGTACGTCAAGCTAAGCAGTCTACTGATCAAAGGCAGTTCCGACCTTCAAACCATGACAGTTCAACCAAATGTCACACGCAAGAAAGTGTGTTCCACTTCATTGACCCTATGTATGTCTAGGCTTGTAACATCTAACTAAAGAAGTCTTAGAATCATTAAAATCAGCTCTAACTCACTCACACGCTCCACCGAGGGTGAGTCAAGATAGAGATGCTGGTGTCAAGAGCCTATCCTAGATTGGAGTTGTAACTTCAATTTGAAACTAGGTACTATACTCATACTAGCTCACCTTGGATCCTCACTCGCTCAACCGAGGGTGATCGTCTCAAGGAAACCGTAAGCTAGCAAGAGCCCTATGGATGCCTAACAATGATGCTCTAGGAGTTTGGAGGGGGGTTTATATAGTTTTTTGAATGAAGTTGGGCCCTTGGATCTAGAGAAATCAACTCTCAACTCTAGGATCACTACTTTTGATTACAACCATTTGATTAATCAAATCAATGGCTTGGAATTGTTCTTTCTATCAAATCTAGTGTAAAGGAGTGAAACTTAGGCGCCTTCATTCTCCACCATTGGATCTGGGGATGATCTAGACCGTCGGATCATTGCTGACATCAGTTTGGATAAGATAAGCCACTATTTTTGGAGAAAAGCTGCATTATTGATCTTTGATTTTCAAAAAAGTCTTCTTTTATGGAAAAACTCGTGGATCCTCCTTGCTTAAAGCATAAGTGCATCTCCACCCTTGAATATGAGCTCATCTTGATCGTACAACAGTGCTCAATCAGCTTTCGCCATGTGGTAGCCCTTCAACCCTTCAATTTGCTTAAACTAGAAAATTGCGGTGATACTGAAAACTGGACTTTGTGCTCTTTGACCCTCCAAATAGGCTTTGATGAAGATGAAACTTTGTAGGACTATGTTTCCAAAGAACTCCTTTAGGAATATGTATAAAAAACTTCCATCTAAATCTTCCTTGTACAAGTTTGTCTAGATTTGGAAGCTTGCAAGGTGGCATTAAGGTCTCTAGGAAGCTCTGATAGCCTTGAAACTTTGTACAAATATGTAGCCACGTATGGTCTTTATACATGCCAAACCATATGGCTAACATAAATTTCTATACAAGAATTTGTAGGGTCAAACTAGAAAAAATACATTTTTACAAAATGAACATAGCATATCAATGTGCTACAAAATCCATTTTCTGCTGAAATTTGGGCTATAGACTTCCTTTGAAAATATTTACAAGTATATGAATTTTCATCTAATTTGGTGACAATGAAATTTTTGCCCTAATTTCCTAACTTTGACCAGCTTTGACCGCTACCATGGACTTTCTTGATTTCTTTGAAACTTTGTATGTGAGCTTCCTTTGACATCCTTGATGCATCCTGGACTTCTCGGGGAATTCCGGCTACCTTCACCAAATATGTTTTTTGTAGGCCCTCACAAGTGAGAGAGGAGAGAAAATCTCGACGACATTTGCCCCCACTAAACTTGCGGTTCCTTTGGAAGCGCCACTCTAGTGTTCCTAAAAAACATAAGTTTCAAGCATCATATTCTTTTAAAGGAAAATAGGCAATAGGAAGGAGAGATTGATGAGATGCATGAATGAGAAGGCAACATGATATCAAGCAACATATGTATGAAAGGAAAAATTAAAACAGGCAACATGAATATGCATAAATAAATAGGTAACATTTCTATTAATGAACATGCAACATTGTTGTGAATGAGTAGGCAACGTGATATGAAGCAAAATTTGCATGAAAGAAAGAATTGAAACATGCAACATGAATATGCATGAACAAATAGGCAACATATATGCAAATGAACAAGCAACATTGACAACAAGAAAGAAAACAAACAAACATCAATATGAAGTGGAAGTGGATGTATTGCGTCGTTTTAAGCATCAGTTCCTCTCACCTTGAAGAAAACTTTATACCTTTTTCGTAAAGCAATCTACCTTAAATACGATTATAAAGATTTAGGATTTTCAAGAGACATCTTTCATCTTTAGCTTATTTTAGATCAACTCCTTTCCTACATAAATATGAATATGCTCTTTCTCTAATAACATGCAAGGAAATCTAACAAAACTCCACTAATGCATAAATCTGCCTATATAGCCCATGATTTATTCTACTATGCCTCTTTATCCTCCTTTGGCTTGCTTTTTTTTTTTTTTAATGATGATGATGATGATTCGGCAACTTTATGGTTACGATCACTTTTTTGGGGTGGAAGAAAGTGTAAACTTCCTGGTAACATGTAGTTTTTTTTTTGATGACGAGGAAAAATTAAACCCCGATACAAGGTACAACCATTTTTGATGACGGAGAGCAGTCGTTTAAACTCCGATACAAGTGCTGTGAGATGGACTAAGGATGTAGAAACATGCAATAGCAGGAGATAAGATTTCAACAATTATGCTTTCGATACAAGATACATATGCATGTTTATATATGAAAGTCATGTCACCAAAATAAACCTCCAAATCTACATGCGCTATCTTTCCACAATCGTAGATTATAATCAATTTCTTAGTAGATAAGTTACTACTTAAGATACAATTTTACACAAGTAGATAAATCATCATTTGCCTTTTTTTTACTCAAGTGATGTGGATATGAAATGCAATGCAAAAATTGAAAACAAACATGCATGAAACAAGAATGGAAAAAAAGTAGAATGAACTTGAAAAAAAAAACAAAGCAACATGAACTTGAAAAATTAATGATGTTTTTATATGTCTTTTATTTTTTCCTTTATTTTTTTATTTTTATAACATGGATACTCTAATTTATGAATCGGCCTCATTGTTGTCATCTTCTTCAATGTCTTCATCCAAAATGTACTCTTCATTAACGCGTTTCTTGAATAGCTTTATCCTTTTACCTGCAATCAAAGTTTTTAGTGCAACACCATTTAATTCACAAAGAGCATACCTACCATTGTTGTTGACTTTTGATACAATGTATGGCCCAAACCACCGTTGAGTGAGCTTTTTGCATGCATCATATTGAGAGTCAAATGTACTATCATAAATGAGCACCCAATCTCCTACTTCAATTGGCTTAGGACGCAATCGATGAGTTTTATCAAAATAATGCTTGTTCTTCATTCTAGATTCTCTTAATTTTTCAAGAGCATCATCAAGTCTTAATTTACGTTGTTCTAATTGTTTAATATGCTAACTCAAAAAATCATCAGTAGACATGTTTTTAGACCAAGGCAAATTTGACCATGTAGAAATATGAGACTGAATTGGAAACAATGGTTTTTGACAGTACATGAGTTCAGCAGGCATATACCCAGTAGTACATGTGCATGTCATTCTATCTGCCCAAAGTGCAAAAGGTAAGAATCTAGGCCATTGTTTGATATCACCGTTACATGCTTTAGATATGGCTTTCACAATAGGTGGATTCCCTCTCTCTATTTTACCATTGGCCTCTAGATTATATGCAGTAGTGAGAGACAAACGAATACCGTGATGTTCAAAGAACTCTTTGGATTCTCTCGCATTTAACTCTCCACGATCGACAACTACTTTCTCTATGTACCCAAAGCGACTTATGACATCTTCAAGCAAGAATTTGCAAACATTGTAAGTGGTCTTAGATCGTAGTGCACGTCCCTCTACATGATTAGTTAAGTCTTCTCTTGCAAGTACAATGTAACGCATTTTGTCAATACCTTTAGGCATAGTTACAAGATCTACTACCCACTTGTAGTGAATACAAGGTGGATAAGTAGGATGCAACGGATCTCTATGTTTGACTGAAGAATGAAGTTGGCAAGTAGAACATGTAGAAACATAGCTACTAATGTCAACATACATCCTAGGCCAATAATAGGCACTTCTAATTTTTTCATATGTTCCAAAAAATCCTTTATGACCTGCCCATAACGTCTCATGCATCTCCTTCATTACTTGCAATTGAAGACCTCTCTTTCCTAGGACTCGTTGTGGATTCTTAACCTTACCCTTAGCATGTCTCCAAAGATAACCATTACGTAGGAAAAAATTATAACCTCGTTTCCTAATGTTACGGAATCTATTCATAGTCCAGCTAGGTAATGGTTGTAGTGTACTCAGATACTTTCCTATGTCTCTCCATTCATCTTCGTACTCAGACTCATGAAATTGCTCATACTCGTATATATGTGGAACATAATCAATTAAGTTCACATTCTTTATTAGATCACTTTCAAGGTCATCAAATCTAGCTCTTGATAACATATCAACAACTGAATTTGACTTACCTGAAATATGAACTAACTCAGGATTTATGAACTTAATATATGAGATCCATCTAAGCATGGCTATATCCGGAGATGAACAATTCGCTATCATTCCAATGAGAGGCAAACAATCAGTCTCAAATTTGACATTTGCACCAATGGAATACTCTTTGTCTGTTTTCAAAGCTGTTACCATACCCCATAGTTCTCGTTTGATCTGTGGATATTTTCATTGTGTTTCATGTAATATTTTGGCACCAAACCTAATTGCATATCTATTCCCTTTACTATCATCTTGACTTATGACCCAAACTATACCAATAGGACTAGTATCAACAGTCAATATAATAGGTTTGTTAGCAGAATAGTCTACACGCTTAAGGATTGGAGCTTCAAGCAATAATTTCTTCAATTTACGCATAGCTTGAGTGTGTTTGTCAGTCCAAATAAATTTTCGTTTCTTCCTCAACAAATCATAAAGACAATCAGCAACATGAGCAAAGTGTGGGATCCAAATAACATAAAAGATGCAAGCACCAAGAAATCTACGTACCTCACTCACGTTGTTACATGTTTCAGAAATCTTGCTAATGGCATCAAATTTTTGTGGGTATGGCTTTCAACCATAATGTCCACATAAATGTCCAACAATAAGAACCTCCTTAACACCGAAAACAGAATTTTCTATGGAAAATGTGAGACCTACCTCTTCAAATCGTTGAAATATTCTTTCACAATCAGAGATATGGTCAAGAACAAATTTACGACATCCAGATGAATCTAAAGTAATGTCCTTTACACGTTCCTCACTCCCTTTAATTGGAATATCATCAATGAATGGCATAGTTATATGAGGGATAAAATCATGTAAGACCATATGCATAGCACTCATCATATGAGCCATAGAATTAGTCGCTCCTTGAGGTAAAGTACACATTTGCACTAAGCCGAAAGGATTTTTCATTGTGGTTATGTCACGACTATCAATTGCTAATTGGAATTGGTCATGTCCAGAATATAAATCACCCATTGAATAGATAGAATGTCCTAAAAATGATTCAGCAAACTCATCTACAATGGGTCCTGTTCCTACATTCCTTATGTTGACTTTATTGACAGGTTGGATATCTTGAATAAAACGTAGTTTCCCATTCATTTTAGGCATAGTGAACCATCGAGGCTTCATTCATAGCTTGATCTTGATCTAGAGAATCTTGCATCTCACTATCTAAATTAAGCGGAAACCTCTTCCTTTTAATTAGGCCGATAAATTTATCTTTAAAAACAGGCTTTGCAATAGAGAAAACTTGTTCTAAAGACATAGTCACTTGACTCTTAAGCAAAATGTCATTTAAAATCTCCATAGGATCTATTTTTCTCTCAATTTCTGAAATCAAGATGGCTTTAGGTTTTCTCTTTGGTTTCTTTTGTTTTTGCTGAGGATCTTGTTTTTGTTCATGTTCTCGTGTTTGGTCTTTAGTTTGTTTTGATTGTTCTTGTTTATCTAAAGGCTTTGGTTCTGTTTTTCTTTGCTTTGTCTTCTTCCCTTTTTGTTTCTCCTCTTATTTTGGTTCATTGGGTTCTGATTCTTGTTTTTTATCTTTGGATTGTGATGTTTCTCCTTGCTCTATGATTGTTTCTATTCCCTCTGAGGTTTGTTTTCGAGTCACTCTTCTTTCACTAGGCTCAGCTTCATCTCTTTTTTGTTTTTCTTCTACATTGGATATGTGAGAAATAAGAGATTGATCTTCTATCGGTGACTCCCAAGCCGTTATTCTCCTAATCTCATCTCGCGCTCTTACTAAAGCTTCTATGGAAAAGTCACCTTCCTTTGTGGGTTTACTTGATTCTACTTGTTGTTCATCAAGAGCTTCTAGTTTCACTCCTCTAGTTCCTACGTCCGTTATGGTTATATTTTCATAATGTTTTTTCATTCCTCCCTTACCATAATTTCCTTGCAAAGGTAGCCTAGATTGATAGTCATAGATTTTCTTGTCTATGTCTATTACTAGTCATTGCTTCTTAGCAGCCTTCAATAGTTCACAATCTCTCAAAAAGTGCTCTAACGAATCACACCAAGGACACCTACAAGGGCCACACACAAAACCATTTTGATTTTGAGGATTTTCATTAACTTGTGGTGGGAAATTTTGAAATTGAGGATTTTGTTGATAAGCTATTGCTTGAATAGGATAATTAGGATTTTGAAAAGGCAATTGATGTATTTGAGGAGCTTGGGGAGCAACATGTGGTACTTGAGGTGCAAGAGGAGCTTCCATATTATACGGTTGATGATTCTGAAATTTTGATTTTGAGGATTTTGAAAAGCTATTTGAGAAGCTTGAGGATACATGTTTTGATACATTTGAGGATTTTGCACATGAGGATGAGGATTTTGCATTGAAGGATTATGCATTGGAGGAACTTGATATGCTTGAGTAGGAGCTACTTGTGGATTTTGATTGGTAGCTATAACATGTTGATTAGGCTCTTGAAAAGACATTGGGCTCATTTGATTTTGGAAAGTTTTGGTGTAATTAGATTGTAAAGCATCTATAGTCTTGGCCGAATTGGATTGTGTAGCAATAAGACTTTCCATTTGCTTAGTGAGAATTTCCACTTGAGATTGTTCAACTACACTTTTATTTGGCTCTACTTTAAAACCTTGAATAGGCTCCATCATTTGAGGAATAGGAGTAGAGTCAAAAATCAGAGCATAGGATTGTTCTCTAACTTGCTCCTTAGTTTGTGGAAGGCTAGCTTGAGGAAGACTAGTTTGCTCATAAAGCATGGATTGTCTTTGATGTCTATGGGCTACAGCCTCTACTACTTTACACACTTTTTGCCAATTGTCAGTAAGACCATAGCACTTATGTGGTTCTTCTAATCGCCGTTCAACTTCCCTACGAGTTTTAGGATGAAGAAGCTTAAAAAAATTGATCACAAGATCAGGTTCCAAAGTTATCTAGCATCTAATATACTCATTTTGTAAGTGAGTAATAGAGCTACTAGGCTTTGGTGAATTGACCCATCGTAAGAATCCATCCCGATTATGTTGGCTATAATCTTCAAGATAGAATTCTTTGAGCATTTCCTTTCTAAAATCACTCCAAGGAAGACTATCATATTAAGTGACACGGTTTATGATAGAGCTATCAACAATTCATTCAAAGAATGATATCAAAAGATCTTCGGGAAGACCAAAAATCATAGCTTGCTCTTCAAACAAATCTAAGTAGCTTGTGATGTTGATGCCATTGAATTTTCCCTTCTCTCTCAACATAGAAGAGACTATTCTTTGGCCTTGTTTCTCAACAATAAGGGATTTGAATCCTTCCTCCATCTTATGTGAATAAGCAAGTGATGCACGATGCTCTAGATCTCTCACAAATGCATTTACTTCACGACGAAGATGTGCACCATAATGTGAGAAATCCAATGCAACACTCAAGACTCATGATGATGATATGATGAAGATGAAAAATATGAAACAAAGGATATGGATCACAAACTCCCAACAAGATTAGAAGCAAATGCCACGAAGTGTTTCACGTCGGGTTCAAATGTGGAGGTGATCGCAATCCGGGTGGATCGGGTCCGGTCGTGGCACACACAGGGTGTAAGAAGCTAATGAATGTTGGAAGGTTTAACGACATGAAAGTGAAATTAATGTTGAGTATGGAGAAGAGAGAGATGTTGAAATGATTATGGAAATGGGAATGTAGGAGTGCAAGTTAGATTTATGAACATGAATGATAAGAATACAAGAGAACCATACACACAAATCCAATTTGGAAGGAAGAATGGTCCATTGAAGGAGCTTCTAAAGCACTTCCTAATTCTAATCCATATGCATAGTCTTCTTTGGATGATATGTATGCATGACGAGCATAGATGGAATCCTTACACATAAATTAGTTTCAAAAGGAAGAATGGTTCAATATTGGAGCTTCTTATACACTTTTAGAAACTAATCAATACGTATGGGTATGTATGGACTATATGCATGCAAGTGAAATATGATGATAGATTTTAATCACAAGCTCAAAGAAACATCCTCACTGGTTCAACACAATAATGCGGAGCCTTCTCACACATAGTAGAAAATAGAAGACATGTAAAAATACTTAAGAGACTGAGAGACGAGCATTAAAATCAGCTCTAACTCACTCACAGGCTCCACCGAGGGTGAGTCAAGATAGAGATGCTGGTTTCAAGAGCCTACCCTAGATTGGAGTTCTAACTTAAATTTGAAACTAGGTACTATACTCATACTAGCTCACCTTGGATCCTCACTCGCTCAACTGAGGGTGATCGTCTCAAGGAAACCGTAAGCTAGCAAGAGCCCTATGGATGCCTAACAATGATGCTCTAGGAGTTTGGAGGGGGGTTTATATTGTTTTTTGAATGAATTTGGGTCCTTGGATCGAAAGAAATCAACTCTCAACTCTAGGATCACTACTTTCGATTACAACCATTTGATTAATCAAATCAATGGCTTGGAATTGTTCTTTCTATCAAATCTAGTGTAAAGGAGTGAAATTTAGGCGCCTTCATTCTCCACCATTGGATGTGGAGATGATATGGACCGTCGGATCAGTGCTGACATCAGTTTGGATAAGATAAGCCACTATTTTTGGAGAAAAGCTGCATTATTGATCTTTGATTGTCAAAAAAGTCTTCTTTTATGGAAAAACTCGTGGATCCTCCTTGCTTTAAGCATAAGTGCATCTCCACCCTTGAATATGAGCTCATCTTGATCGTACAACATGGCTCAATTAGCTTTCGCCATGTGGTAGCCCTTCAACCCTTCAATTTGCTTAAACTAGAAAATTGCGGTGATCTTGAAAACTGGACTTTGTGCTCTTTGACGCTCCAAATAGGCTTTGATGAAGATGAAACTTTGTAGGACTATGTTTCCAAAGAACTCCTTCAGGACTATGCATAAAGAACTTCCATCTGACTCTTCCTTGTACAAGTTTGTCTACATTTGGAAGCTTGCAAGGTGGCATTAAGGTCTCTAGGAAGCTCTGATAGCCTTGAAACTTTGTACAAATATGTAGCCACATATGTTCTTTATACATGCCAAACCATATGGCTAACATAAATTTCTATACAAGAATTTGTAGGGTCAAACTAAAAAAATTACATTTTTACAATATGAACATAGCATATCAATGTGCTACAAAATCCATTTTCTGCTGAAATTTGGGCTATACACTGCCTTTGACAATCTTTACAAGTATATGAATTTTCATCTAATTTGGTGACAATGAAATTTTTGCCCTAATTTCCTAACTTTGACCAGCTTTGACCGCTACCATGGACTTTCGTGATTTCTTTGAAACTTTGTATGTTAGCTTCCTTTGACATCCTTGATGCATCATGGACTTCTCGGGGAATTCCGGCTACCTTCACCAAATATGTTTTTTGTACGCCTTCACAAGTGAGAGAGGAGAGAAAATCTCGACGACAACGTGTGTATGTGTCTATGTGTGTATGTGTGTGTGTGTGTCTATGTGTATGTGTGTGTGTCTATGAGTGTGTATGTGTTTATGTGTATGTATGTATCTATGTGTGTGTATGTGTCTATGTGTGTATGTGTATGCATGTATGTATGCATATGTGTGTGTATGCATATGTATGTGTGTGTATGCATCATTATGTGTGTCTATGTATGCATGTGTATGTGTGTATGCATCATTACGTGTGTATGTGTGTATGTGTGTATGTGTGTGTGTATATGTGTGTATGTGTCTATGTGTATGTGTGTGTGTATGTGTTTATGTGTATGTATGTATCTATGTGTGTGTATGTGTATGCATGTATGTATGCATATGTATGTGTGTGTATGCATCATTATGTGTGTATGTGTCTATGTGTGTATGTGTGTGTGTATGCATTATGTATGTGTATGTAAGCATGTGCATTATGTATGCATATAAGTATGTATGTATGCATATGCATATGCATTATGTATCCATATGTGTGTATGTGTGTGTATGCATTATGTATGTGTATGTAAGCATGTGCATTATGTATGCATGTAAGTATGTATGTACACATATGCATATGCAATATGTATGCATATGCATATGCAATATGTATGCATGTATGTGTATGTGCGTGTATGTCTCTCTATGTCTGTGTGTGCATATATGTGTGTGAATGTGTGTGTACATGTGTCTGTATGTGTGTATGCATGTGTATGTGTGTGTATGCATCATTATGTGTGTATGTGTGTGTATATGTGTGTGTATGTGTGTGTGTCTATGTGTATGTGTGTGTATCTATGAGTATGTATGTGTTTATGTGTGTGTATGTGTCTATGTGTCTGTGTGTGTGTATGTATCTATGCATGTGCATTATGTATGCATGTAAGTATGTATGTACATTGTATGCATATGCATATGCATTATGTATGCATATGTATGCATGTATGTGTTTATGTGTTTATGTGTGTATGTCTCTCTATGTGTGTGTGTATGCATATATGTGTGTGTATGTGTGTGTATATGTGTCTGTATGTGTGCATGCATGTGTATGTGTGTGTGTATGCATGTGTATGTGTGTATGTGTCTATGTGTGCATGTGTGTGTGTATATGTGTGTGTATGTGTGTGTGTCTATGTGTATGTGTGTGTATCTATGAGTGTGTATGGGTTTATGTGTTTATGTGTTTATGTGTGTATGTGTCTATGTGTGTGTATGTGTGTATGTGTATGCATGTATGTATGCATATGTATGTGTATGCATGTGTATGTGTGTGTATGCATCATTATGTGTGTATGTGTGTATGTGTGTATGTGTTTGTGTATATGTGTGTGTATGTGTGTGTGTATCTATGTGTATGTGTCGCTACACGTCTATGAGTGTGTATGTGTTTACGTGTGTGTATGTGTCTATGTGTGTGTATGTGTCTATGTGTGTATTTGTCTATGTCTGTATGTGTATGCATGTATGTATGCATAGATTTGTGTATGTGTGTGTATGCATTATGTATGCATATGTGTGTGTATGCATTATGTATGTGTATGTATGCATATGCATTATGTATGCATATGCATTATGTATGCATATGTATGCATGTATGTGTATGTGTGTGTAAGTTTCTCTATGTGTGTGTGTATGCATATATGTGTGTGTAGCAAATGTGTCGGGAGAAATCAATTTTTTTTTTTACATTTCAGAGCGTCGCATATGCGATGCTCTGCAGTTTGCCAACGTCGCTCACACCGTCGCTAGGCAGCGACGAAATTAGCGACTCTCTTTAATTAGCGTTGCATAAGCGATGCTACCATCGCTTATGAGACGAGGGTCGAGAAAAAAAAATTCAAAATTCCTACCGTCGCTTATGCGACGACCTCATCGCATAAGCGACGGTTCCTGTTTTTTCCAATTCGGGGGCGTCGCTATGCCCCCTTTTTTTGTAGTGAATGTAGATGCATGGAGCATTTTTGCCAAAGATTTTTGAATCTATCTTTATATTCCATATGGAGAAGTTGTCTCACTCAACATTGATTCTTACTTCACTATAGGTTGTGTAAGTGTGTATATGATTATGAGATGAAAATTATTAAAATATTTATTTTTTACTTCATAATAGTGTGTGATATAATTGTGACTAAAGAACTATTTTGATTGTGTGACTCAAGGCTGATCCTTACTTCACAATTAGTGTGTGTACATTTGCATATATTATTATGATTCAAACTCTATTGTAATTGTTTGATTTATAACCTTGATGAGAAATCAATATATATATATATATATATATATATATATATATATATATATATATATATATATATATATATATATATATATATATATATATATATATATATATATATATAGTATTAGTAGTATAGAAATAGAGATATATAAATATATAGATGAATAGATTTAAAAACTTTAAGAGATAGATTCAAAACAGGTTTCCTATATTCTAAGATATAAATTTTGTGCAATGTACATCTTGCTTGATATCGATTTAGGTTTTTTTTTTCTTTTAATTTTTTGATATAAATTTGTACCTTAAATAAAGTATTATGGGAAAGGGAGAAGAATGGGATATGCGACTATTCATCAAGAAGGTAAAATAGTATCCATATATAATGCAAAAGATGTGAACATCGCTATGTAGGAAATGAAACTTGGAGAGCATGTTTTTCATATACACAACAATGTTGAAGGAGTCCCTAATCCAGATAGTGATATATGGGTACATTTTTAAGTTTTGAAAACATTTCTAAAACCCAAAGGCACCATATCAAACAGGCTTAAAAGCATCATAGTTCATAGTAATTTTGAACAAGAAATCGAACTACAGAACAAGAACCACTACATATATCAATGCCAATGGAACAAGTCTAAGATATGCCTACTCAAGTATCATAGAAAGGTTTTGCGAATAATCAAGATGAGTGTAGTACGATTTCTCTAGATATGTTAAGCAAAATTGGATATGTAAATCTAGTAGAGCACTTTGATCTAATAATGTATCACATCGTATTTCATGTATCAAACTACACAACACAATACATACAAATTTTGAGAAGCAATAGCTTCATCTTAAATGGAATCAAGCATTTTTAGCATGTGGAATTTCTTTCAATCTTATTCGTGACTCGATTAAATAAAATGATTTGATGTCAACTACATTAAAGACTTTATAATGCTAAATCACAATAGAATGTGTAGATTATGTAAATAAAGTGAATAACAATATAGAAGATTTATTTAAGAGAAGAGTGCTTCATTATATACCCATTTATGCATGCATAATAGCCTAGATGGGTGGAAACATTAATAGAAGAAGCCATTGATTAATGCCATGGTGATGTGCCGGAAGGGAAGCATGTTTTGGAGGCAATTGATACTTTTATTAAGGAGAAAAGTTCAGCTTCACTTGTAAAGATATATGATGAACATACTGTAGCTCGCATGGGAAGTTCCAAGCATCTCATTTGTCAATTTTTGTATTCGCTCTCTCATTCAAATTCTCCCAACAAAGCACTTCATATATTTTGTGCTACATGATTTGCAATAGCTTATATTTTGCTCAATGTAAAATTAGAAATCAGGCCACCACTTGTATAAATGATTGCGGATCAAAGATGGGAGGAATGGCTAGAGAAGTATACCTCTTATCAAATTCTTGATTTAATGTGTATTTGTCTAATACAATCACAACCATTTTGGTATAATCTTGAAAACATTCTCAGTATCACTAAACCTTTTGTGGAAATTCTATGAATTGTGGGTAGGGATAACTTTGTGATAGGCAAAGCTTATTGGATTATATGAGAAGCTATACAAAACGTGAAAGACTTTAACCATTTCTCATTAAGAGAGAAAACATAGATTGTATCATTAGCAAGGAGACCATGGATGCAGATGCATACTTCATTCCTCTTCGAGCATTTTACATCACTGGTTAAGCTTCAAACAAAGAAGTCATAAACATTATCAAAACGTCATGTGAATTAGTACTTATATGCACAAATGATTGAGATTAATTTCATTAGATGGTAGCTTGTGCAAATTGAGAAGGAAGTTTTGGAGATCCATGACACAATGAAGTGATTCATAAGCATTCACCTCTCGTATGGTGGAAAGAGTACAGAGGTGAAATAGTGGATTTACAAATTATAGCTAAGAGATTGCTTTCAATAGTAGCTTCAAGAAGTAGTTGTGAACACAACTAAATTGTAAATGATTTTCTTTATTCAAAAAGATAATATCGCTTAAGTGTATCATGTTCCAATGGTTTGCTATATGTTTTTCTGAATTATGCACTTGTTACACACTTCAGCCAAAATATCTTCTTTATTAGCACAAAAAATATTTCAAAGCTTACGAAATTATATGTAGACCATAATGATGGTTCTAGCATGGATGGAATAGATGACATGGTACTTGTAATACATGATGGTAGAAAAAATGAAGAAAATAATGTATACTAAATACTTTCATTGTATTCAATTGCAAGAACGATGTCTTTATTATAAAAGATGATTTCTTCACACAAATTTGTTTCTAGTATAAAACGTTATTTGTACTACAAAAACTTATCTCTACTACAAAAACTCATATGTATTTCATCTCTAGTAAACCGATTGAAAGGTCATGAGCCTTTCATAATCCTCCATATTTTTTCTTATATGAATCCATGAATACTTGTAAAATTCTCACTTGATTTTCTACATCATCAATTCCCTTTTTCTCCTCACTCATTTTTCTGCATAAACATTGGGAACTCTTAACTCTTTATTCGTATAGCATTGATCCTTTTGATCATAAATCATGAATAAAATTGTTTTCTTTAGATAGAAGTTTATATGTCCCTTTCAGACAAGAAAACCTTCTTCTCCTTGATTATGCAATTTTGCATGACTTTGAGAATGACCCAAACCTATACTTGCATTCTTCGAGCGATCATCCCAATCTACACATGGATGAAGACTATCATGTAAAAAAAAATTTTGAATGAAGTATAGTGTGCTTTAATTATTGTTTGGTAACTATCATTGAAATTGACATAGCATCAAAGTAATACTTTTGCTAATCTTTTTTGTTGCAAGTAAGATCACCTTAATGGTGTTGTCTCTTTTGTCCTCTCTATAACTCAAAAAAGAACATCACAAACAAAGTCATTAAGACATAGTTTTCTAACTTCCTTCATAAATAATGGTTCTCCTTCTTGACCCTCTAGTTCTAGATCTTTTTGAAATACAAATTTCGAGGTGGATTGAGTACTTGTGCATTCTATTGAGTTAAAATTCTTGGTGAGTCCACATGATCAAGTTTATACTTCAAATCCTACATTCTTGCCACGTTTTAGTTCTAAATTTGCAAGAAGGAAATATTAATAATTTATTCTAAATGGAAATAACACTTTGATTAATAATGATATGATAACATCACAAAAGTTATCTAGTGGGTGTGATTTAGCGGATGTGCCTTCTACTTCTAGGCAGATGGCCAGAGTTCAAGTCCCACCTGAGGCAGGATGCCTGAGAGTCCTCCAAGATGGGTGCCTCTACCTTACAAGGTCGGGTGTGTGTGTGTCTTTCCAAATTCATTGTACTCTCAAAAAAAACACATGACAAAAGCCCATATCATAATTAAAAAGTAAAATTCAATTCACATCATTAAGATCATTCAATCTACATCATTCAATTCCATCCACATCACTATACAAAGAGAAAGATAGATAGATAAATAGATCCATAAGTAGATAAATAGAAAGATAGATAGATTGATAGATATATAAACAAATAAATAGATGGATAGTATATATTGTATAAATAGAGATAGACTTAAATATATATATATATATATATATAAATATATATATATATATATATATATATATATATATATATATATATATATATATATATATATATATATATATATATATGTGTGTGTGTGTGTGTGTGTGTGTGTGTGTGTGTTTATGTATGTATTTTTGTATGTATGTATGTATATATCTATATATATATATATACATATATATATATATATATATATATATATATATATATATATATATATATATATATATATATATATATATATATATATATATATATATATATATATATATATATATATATATATATATAAGTATGTGTGTGTGTGCACGCGTATGTGGATACACACACACACACACACACACACATATATATATATACATATATATATATATATATATATATATATATATATATATATATATATATATATATATATATATATATATATATATATATATATATATATGTGTGTGTGTGTGTGTGTGTGTGTGTGTGTGTCTGTGTGTGTGTGCGCATATGTGGAGATAGATATATGATTATATAAATAGATTGATTAATAGATATATAGATAGATGGATGGATATTATATTGTTAGATGTTTAGGTATATAATCATATTGGTAGATGTATAGGTAGGTAGATAGTCATATACACAATTTTAATCAACATCATCCATGTTGTAATCCACATAATCCATATCAATACATTTTAAAGTAAATCCATATTATATCATTAGACCTAAACTTTGGAAATGCATATCAACACTTCACATTAAAATCACATAATTTCTTCACATAGCATTAGAATGCTACAACTAAAAGTATAGATTACATAACATTTAACACAACAATTGAATTCGAACAATGATAAAAAATATAAGTTTGATTAATAAATCTTTTCCATTATATAGATCCAATTCAAAATGAGCTTAAGCCATCACTCTCAAATATTCTCAAACCATTTTGAGCTAGTTTATAACATACTCTAAGTATATATGTGTGTCTACTCTTTTTGAGATATTTGTATCTACATCGACTTATAATGCATACTTTAACTTCTAAACCTCCTTTTTTGGATAGGAAAAATTATCTAAATCCACAAGCTTTAATCATTGAGAATCAGGATGGCAATAGTATATATCTCTTCAGGTATGTTATATGGTGGAGGGCATGTGGATATGCCAATTTGGTGAGATTCATCAATACTTTTGACACCATTCATTCATTGTGGATATATCAAGATCTGCTAACTTTAGAAAGCATTTCTTTGTTGATAATAACATTTCACTGCCGAAGTCAACAATCAGGTTTAAACCTGATCTGATTCAAAATGCCATAATATGTTCCCTAGATGAAGGTGATTATTTGTTATTTTTCATGTATGCAAAAAAAAAGAATATATGAAGCATTGAATTAATAAACTTCCAAATATTTTGCTTGATTGAATCACTCTACTATGTGGCACATTCAATGATTCGTTTTTCACCTTTTGAGCTCCATGTTGAGGGTCCCACCATTCTAGTGTTAAAAATTGAGACACGGGCTTTTTACATGGACTTGGAAGTGCTCAAGAATTGATGATCCCATGATGGGTAATGGATAAAACTATGGCTTCATGCATAGCCGAGTTCTCTTCTATTTGCATGTCATCACCATCTAGTTTGAATACTTTGGCTACAAATATTCCATTATAGAGCATCGTATGTCTTGCATTGACTTTATGGATCATTCCATGTTATTGTGTTCCTAAAAGGAATACATCCTAGAAGTAAATAGCTGAATATGTGAGGAAACATAGATTATTTGATGTTTG